>JABASP010002020.1:0-23356 GCA_019776565.1 Sminthurinus signatus | reverse complement strand
TCTTTCATAATATAATTGCTAATTTTTTTGTTTATGATAAAAAAAAATCAAGAGCTGATTTGATGATCATGTTTTTTGAAGGGTTTAAATTCACGTGGAAGGCCCCATATATATTATGTACAAATCAACATGATCAACTTTTTCACACTAGAGAAATAAAAGTAAAGTCTAGAATCGACACTCGTACAAAACACGAATATCTGTACAATGTACAACGTAAATAACTCTCCATTTTCTCATATCTCCATAATATACAAAAGAAACAAAATGTATAATAATGAAACCTGTCTAGTAATGAATCGAACAAAACTAATAATGTTTCATCAGTCAGACATAATAATTCATAATAATTCAACTTTCAAAGGAATTATACGTTTAATAATATAACGTCTATATTCTATATATTTATGTATTTAAATTACTATAAGTAATATATATTATATGGTGTATATGTATATAACAACGAAACAAATAACTAAATACATGATTCATTTTTGGTAATAATAACAACCTAACATTGTAGTATTATGACTTATTTCTTATACATGATACATGATGTATCTATAAGAATTAAAGCGTGACTATATATTATACAGTATAAAATACGTACATCAAATACTTGATATACATATGAAATACAAATAAATGGTACATAAATGAAAACTTTACCATGTATACTTACTACACATGTGATACAAAAATGAAAAAAAGAGAACTAGCTACAGAAGGGAAGGAAAGAAGTACGATCGACATGGACTGTAGCATACAGCATACAGCATATATACATACCACATGGAACATTGAATATTCATAATTCAAATAATAACACATCATATCATTTATACAAAACCACGTTCTGTGTATGGGAAATTAACAACTCTTCATTGAAAAATACACAATTGATAATGGAAAAAGACGACGATTTATGAACCTGGGGTTCATAAGAGGAAAAACAATAAACAAAATTTCCATCCATCATTAATGAACAAAAAAAAAAGTGAACAAAATGTTATATTATGTTGTTTTGGAATACCTATGTACGTTCATTTATATCATATAAGACGAGGTTGTTTTTGCTAAACTACAAAATAATAATACCTAAAACATCATTTGTGCGTAAAGATCAAAGCACTCAATACTAAGAACAAAGTCAATAGTAAAAATCCAGTGTCGCTGTATATTTGTTTATGTGTACACACTACTGTACATTACGTATTCTATCTTTTAAAACGAGATTGAAACAAAGTAATAAAGTACTAAAGAGATGCCTTTTATCATTTTAAGTTATATACTTTATTACGTGACGAAAATATACAGACTACGCAATGTGTGTGTGTGAATGTAAAGAAGGATTTGGTTATTGTTTCTAGTACATTATTCGCTATGTACTTCTATATTACAGGCATTTTTTTACATGTAAATAATCTTGTTAAAGCGTTTATGTGTAGTTTCATATTAGCAGACGAAAATAGCATAGCATGAAATGGTAACAATATAACCGTTCTAAAAAAATTAATTCCTGCTACGAGTTAAATGTAATTTAATTTTACATTAAACAGCCAGACTATTTATATTTCAAATACATCATTTTGATTGAAATTCTTTGGTTAAACTTGTTGCATGAATACATGTACAAACTATAATAATCATAATATTATGTAATATAGTTTCGAATAGGTACGTAGGTAAATATAAGAAAACAAACTTGTATAAACTACAATTTTTTATTATAATATTATACGTAGAAAACTTACAAAAAAAAGGAATTAAACAATATATTCTTATGAAGTGGAAAAATCCAAAATCGGCATTGTCTCTTGCAAGTTTATAATTTTATATAATATACACACGTGAAAGATTTTTTTGAAGTATGAAAAACATTTGACATTATAGATTGTTCACCTGCATTCTAGTTTATGATGATCCTCTCTTTGTTTTGAAAACTATATGATTTAGAAAAGATTACTATTTAATACACGAATCAACTAATTAAATATGTTTCGTTGTTTTGTTTATTTTTATTTTTTTTTGAAGAGGCTAAGATTGTTTGCAGTTTTGTTCGTTATAAACATATATATATGACTTGTTCTAAAAACGCTGGACGAGAAGCTTTGAAAAACAGTATTGAAAGTAGGCATACATCGTTTATCGTTTGCTAGATATTTGCTGTAGCGAGTGCTTTGTAAAGCCATATTGGTAATTATTAATTATTCATTGACATTGTCAACAATAAATCCAACAAATGGTACAAAAACGGAGAAAAAAAAAGTACAATAGGACTATCAACATGTTTTAACATATATACCTACTTTAGTACTTTTTTCTTGGAATTAATTAAATATATAGTATATAAATTGCATGTTTTTATGGTTAGCGTAATACGTTATGTAATTGAACCATAATATATATAATAATATTGACTAATCAAAAAATTAGCTACTGCGATTGTTGGCATTTTGAAAAATTTACTTATTAACTCAAGTACCTAAGTATACGTATACTTGAAAAGGAGAAATATTGTATAATTTAACTCCTTATGGGTAAAACTGTCTGTCTGTTTATGTGCTTTTTATTACAGTGTGAGAACAGAACGGAATGACTTATTACTGTTTTCTTGTGGTATATATTATATTATGTGGAACCCTCAATTTCGGATATAATAGAAATATAATTTTATGGTGAAAAAATACATGAAGTTGTAATAAGTTACAATAACGACTCTATTGCACTGTCCAACTGTGTATAATAATATAATATGTAATATATATCTGTACGGTTGAGTTTTCTGTATGAAAGCATTAATGTGTTTTTGTATGTTGTGTACTACGTATGGAAGAACAATATGTGTATATATATGCATGTATACTTCTGATGTATCATTTTTAAAGATATAGTAATATACAAGTTTGTTTTCAGGAAAGGAAATACAAGAGAGTATTACCGTTTTGACTGTAGTAGAAATCTTTATGAACTGGCAAAACTTGGTAGATTACTTAATCCCATTGCCTCAAATACAGAATACTGAAGAAAGTCTCTTCGGAAGAATCGTTTTCTTTTTTTCTCACAATCTTCCGCATTCACCTATATTATAATTATTGAATTTAAAGAAAAAAAACGAAAGGAATTATTATTGATATATAAAATATAAAATGCTTGAAAAGTATGGTGTATAGAAACATGAAAAGAATGTCAATTAAAGTATGTAAAAAATATTATAATAGTGTTTTAACTTACGGCAAGGAAAGGATGGTCTAAAACTTCATCAGCACACAATCTAATATCGACATCAGACTCTATCATTCTTGTTATTAAATCCTTGGCATCTTCAGAAACTTCAGACCACTGTTCTAAAGGAAACTCATACTCTCCTGACAAGATTAAGTCAAACAAGTCTTCTTGATCTCCGGTTGGACTTACAAATGGTGGATAGCCACAAATTAGAACATAAATAATAACACCTGGAAAAGAAATAGAATATAAACAAATCAAATTAATATACGCTATTGTACACACTCTTCAAAAACCATAGAACTTACTTTTTTTATACATTAATTGAGTTTTCTACTCTTTAAATGAGGAGTGATTTAACATCCACAAAGTAACCTATTACCAGGATAATTTTAGGATAAAAAAGGGGTAAGAAAACCACTGACCTAATGCCCAAATGTCTACTTTCATTCCATATCCGGTTTGTGCTAAGACCTCTGGAGCAACATAAGTCGGAGTGCCACAAATTGTAAACATTGGGCCATCCACAATTTGAGCAAGTCCAAAATCACCTAGTTTTATTCTTTTTCGTCCTCCATTTTCAACTGAGACCTGTAAAACAAATAATGTATTATTTTTTGTAATTTGTAGTGGATGTAAAATTATATTTATAGATACATGATACAATTTTAATTCTTATTTTTGACATATTAGACTATAGATTATGTATGAGTATGACAAATTGTCACTTTGATTTAATGGATTTTACCAAAAGATTTTCTGGTTTTATATCACGATGAACGATCCCATGAGAATGTAGAAATGATAAAGCGGATGCAATATCTCTAGTCATTCTTGAAGTATCTTCTTCTGAAAATTTTGTTGCTTCTGCAATTAAGTCAAATAGGTCCCCTCCTGAAACCAACTCCATCACTAAGTAGAGTTCATTACTAAAGTCGTATTGTTCATATAGGAGAATAATACTAGGATGCTGAATAGAACCGAGTATTTTCACTTCATCTGATGGTGAAGCTTCCTTTTGACATTTTGATTTGTCAATAACTTTCATAGCAAACTTTTGATTACTAATTCGATCCGTACATTCACGTACAACAGCAAAATTTCCATCACCAATTACATTTCCAACCTGTGTATGAAGTAAAATAAGAAGCATAAAATATATTATTATGATTTAGTATTTTTTATGTCATTAACAACAAAACAAGCTATATGAGCTATATCCTGTAAACATTTCAAATTCATCCGTAGTATAATACGTATATACATTAACACTAGACATAATATGAGATATTGCAAAAATTTCCTTACATGATATTTGTCGAGAATAGGAGCTGGGAAATGTGAGAGAGGAATATATTTTGGATGTGTCGGATAATTTGCTAGGATATCAACAGACGGTATAACAGGATTATGCGCAGATTTTGGCCTTCTCTGAGGAGATTTACTTGCTTCGAAACCTTTTATACGTCTGGTTTGTGACGAAACAAGTGAAACTTTAACATAGGGTTGTATTGACTTGCATTCTACAGAAAAAAACAATCATCATTATTTATATTATTATTATGATTTACTTTGGAAAATTTGACAATAATATATGTATATGCATACAGTTAGGGAGAATGTATAATATGTATTATGTATAATATAATACTTTAGAGCATACCTTCAGAGTCAAGATCAAAATCCTCAGTGGAAACTCGATCATTAGGGCATACCAAAAAAATATCTTCATTTTTGAAGAAATCTTCTAGTGCCGTTATCTAATTAAAAACCATTTTCAAATTTCAAACAAAAAAAATATTCATTTACTCAATGATATTAATTATTAATATGAAAAACCATCTTTTTAATGAGTAATTACACATGTATAAATATATATAAGAATTATACCTCCTTTCCGTTCATTGCGTAAACTTTTCTAACAGCTCCCCAATCTGGTTTTATTGTTTCTGTCATGTCGTTTAATACTTGATCAAAAGAATGAGCAGTTTTTCTGTTTCAGAAAATAAAAAATAATATAGAAAAGGAAAACAATTAGATTACATCAGTCGTACATAATACAAGTACAAAAACTTTCAAATAATCTAATAATAATTATTTAAAACTTACTTGTTGAGGAGAAATCTTGTTGCTTTTCGGGGTTTCATTCCTTGACGGATAACTGTCACTAGTCTTGGCCTAACGAATTCACGTCGTGAATTTGTCACTAGAAAGTACAGTAATAATAATAATAATAATTGTACATTGTATTCACATTTTTTTTATGAAATAAAAAAAGATTTTCTACAACAAGATCCAATATGTCTTATGTATAAACTTATCAAGTAAAATAGTGTGACTTTGAAAAAAGTAGGAGTAACGTGTAACATATTATAATTATAAATTATATTATATTATATTTACTCACCATCTCTCGAAAATCGTCTTTCACCAGCTAATGGTGTTTTTTCAGTCTTTCGTCGATTAACTATTCTTGGAGTACTAGCAACAGTTCTTGGAGTATGAACAGATTGAACCGATTGAACAGATGTACTAAGACTTCCATGTCCAAAATTTTGAGATGCAGTAACTTGGTTTGAACTCAGATTTCCAATAAGTTTAGGTATTCTTGACGTTCTACAACTACCACCACCTGATCTTCTTTCTTGAGAAGTAGATGGACTATTTGATCTAAGTTTAGGAGTGCTAGTTGCCGTTGTTGTCGTATTTGTAGTAGTAGTAGTAGTTGTAGAATGCGTACTTCTTATTACAGACTTTAAGGATGTTGAATATTCCAAAATAGTAGGTATACTTGATACATCTTGTTCTGAAAAAGTCTTAGATAATGAATTGGGTCCTGAACTAGAACCACGACTGTGACTGTTATCATCTCCAGAAAAATGGTGATTATGATGAAGATGATGATGGTGGTGATGGTTTTCAACAATTACTGACTTAGTGACATTAGCTCTTCTTGTTCTATCTGTTTGTCGGAGTTTAATACTTCCAGATTTAGGTCGTAAAAGACTACTATGATTGTTGTTTTTATTAGTATTGTTATTATTATTATTATTACTACTATTATGAGATACAATTTCACTCCTGGTAGTCGCCACTTTCGAACTATTACTAGATGAAGATGATGATGATGATTTTTTAACTACATAGGGAAGTTGTTTAAAGGACTCTCCAACTCCTACACATATGTAATCACCAAAGTCATCTAATTGTGAAACAGTATTGATTTGAACACCATTGACAGTATAAATGGAGTTTATTGAACGAGGAAATGATTTTGTTCTATTTACTTCAACTAAAAAATCTGACCAAGAATCCTTAAATCGATCTAAACAAAATGGTATTATTTGTATAGATTCCACATGTCCATTTCGATGAAGTTTCAATGTTGTTGCAATACTTCGTTGTTGAACTAATGGTGATGGGATTTTACTTTTAAATTCCTTTATTTTATCGGATTTATTACTATGTACCAAACTCTGTACCAAACTATCCCCTTGTGATGAATCCGAGCTTGTACTGATTTGACTCCTATCTTTATCTTCCGGAACTGAATCAAGTTGTGTCATTTTATTGATATTATTATTTATTATTGTTACTATTATTGCTGTTGATGTTCTTTTTTTTACTTCTTTTCTTCTTCTTTTTGTTTTGTATGGTATTTACTTCTTGTATTATACTTGGGACTTGAGTTGACTTTTAAAGTTCCTCTATACATAGCACAGCAACAATAAATATAATAAAATTATATTATGATGACGATCACGTTGATTCACTGTTCACTGTGCATGTCACTGTCAACATAATTTATTATACAACATGTACATATATATAGTACTTTTTTATGGCGATAGTAAAGTTATTTCTTCTTCTTTTTGTGACGACTGTCGTATTTTCCGTTTAATTGTCTATCCTGAAATGTTAGAACATAAAAAAAAGAAAGAAAGAAATGAACACAACAAATTTAAAAAGAATGCACAATCCACAATTTAAAGCATTGATCTATATATAATATATATGTATTATGTATTATGTACATTTACACTTCTAGTCAAACTAAAGGATTTAGAAATGTGACAAAAAAATAAACATCGATGACACATCCTGTGATGATGATTAATTTCATGATACTCGATATGTGTGTATAATGATACAACATGTATTTTTTTATGTACTACACAAAATGTAGTCATAATTCACATATATACTCATTCATGGTCCAAAATCCAAAATCCAAACTTTAGTGAGTTTTATTTACGAACAACAACATACACTCCACTATCGAATGATCAAATGAATTAAATCATCAAACACATGTAAATTATTTATATCAAAATTGATAAAGATTGAAATATAAGTATTGTATATCATGTATATATATTTGTGTTCATATATAAAAATAACTTACGTGTAGAAGTATCAGATAAAACAATCTTCCAATACTCCGTCCATCATTCCTTTTGTTCATATAGTCATGGCTAACCAAAGTTAATTAAAAAATGTATTTAAATTATTAATAATCTAATTTATTTAACCAGGTATATTTGTATTTAGTTAGAGAGAGCACGTTGATATAATTTTTACAACACAAAAGAACTCTTCTAATCGAAGCTGTATGAAACGAGATGTTACGAGTTACGAGTCTTGTGTTGTCAAAAAATATTTAACATTATATTTTACTTTTATACAGTCTTTAGTCCTTTTAGAGTCAAAATAAACACATTTCCACTTTAATTAGTTAGTATTTAACTGTGATCTTTTACTTTCTAACGATGAATTTATGAACTTATTTGCAAAAATGTGAGTAAATAAACGAGTACATTGAATGAATTGAAAAATTTAAAATAGAAATGAAGCAATCACAAATAGATAATATTGGAACAGAAAGAATTTAGTTTTTTTTGATGAGTATAACGTAATATATTTATTTTAAATGAAACACAGTCTGTCATTTGTTTGTATAAAGTTAATAACAAATATGAAATATGTATAATAATTAGTGTAGTATTAAAATTTTTAAATGTGTCAAATGCACTCTGATGAGAGTGCATACAGTATTCTACTCATTCAAAGACTGTAAATCTAAAATGGGGAGATTCATGAGCCCACCATATTTTTTTGCACCAACGGCCTCTGTTCATCTTAATTACACTTTTTTACATTGTAAAAGTGTGTATTAATAAAAAATAAAACTGCTCATACATATAACTTTCTCCCGATTTTGCATGGATATATGGGTCGTCAAATTCTATCGATTTTGGCCACTTGTGACCTGACAAAGATTATAACCCTTTTTCAACCGGTTTTAAATAATAGGTTAGGTAAAATTGAATAGGGTCCAGGAGACATGTTTTTTCGAGATCGAAAAAAAGAGATTTACTACAGTCTATATAGTGATTTTGTTGTGCACTGGCAAATTTCGATCGGCCTAATAATTTATGAGGAAAACTATTAATCGTAAGCCTAATCTATTGGAAATGGAAACTTTGACCTCCCAGCTCCACACGAGGACACGCAATTTTTGCAAAATTCTGGATTGAACTATTTATTCAATGAGTGAAAGTACTATGTATTATGTACCCTGGAATTTTTTCGAAACTCTACAAAAAAAAATAATCTCGTAGTGTCAATTACAATGACCTCATGAGCTTTCCCATATATCCCATATATAATAGAAATCGAGGACAACAGTATTCATATAAGTATGTACTGTACACTTTCCACATATAAACATATGTATAGTGAGCACTGAATATAGAATGTACAGAATCTAGTGTACATTGTACTAGTAAAAAGGGTTTAAAACGTACAGAAAATACATGAGAAAAAAAACCTTCCTATGTAATATAAATTTGCAAACAAAATGCAAAAACTATATAAGTATACACACAGACACAAAACCATATATGCACAGTACACCGTATCTACAAAAGTCAGGATAAGAATAATAGTATACATATACTCTTCCTATATCTCTCCCTGTAATTTGTTTCCTCAACAAAGTCTTTTACCTTTGAAACTTGAAACCGTGAACAGTGAACAGCCTATATATTACTTATGGTATATTGTTATTTTGGTTTGGTTTGGATTTTGGGCTTTGGACTAAATGCTCACTTGGACTAAACTGACATTTTACTCCTTTTTAACTTATAATTTTAGTAGTAATAAATGCATTTGCAGTTCAGAGGGAAAACAAACTTTATATTTACAGTCAGTATAATATGCTACGATTTTTACGGTGGACATTCACAGTACGTTAAAAGTAAGTGTTTTACTAATGAATTATACATGCATTCATATATATGTATCAGGTATCAGAAGCACTGAAAAACCACATTACACTTGACTTTTCATAAAAACGGTGTATACTGTACACTGTACACTGTGTATGTACGTGACTCGAAAAATTATCATAAAAATAAAATAAATCCAATATCCAATACCAATCATGGATCATCATGTTTAGTATTTAGCTGGGAGAAATGAAAAACAATACATCAAATATGGCATAAATTTTGCACACTTTTTTTGCAGAGTTTGTGCACAACAACAAACAACAAGCACTGTATGAAGTATGAACTATGAACAATCATATCGTCTCATGTTTTCCCTGTTTACATCTATTATCTATATGCATGTGTTTATATTGTACATATTCGGAACTCAAACTCTTTCTGTGTGTTAAATATGAACATACAAATATTACATGTTATTTATATTATGTACTTTCAGTCCTTCCTTAACTATTAACTATACAGTTCAGTTGAAAAAAGCTATGGATATCGTATGTATCGTAATATAGAATCAGCGAATGTCAATAATAAATAATCACATATTATCCAAGTCAAAGAGGAGGCTGTACATTTTAGCACATAGTACAGTCTATATTGTGGGCATCAGTAAGTGTATGAAGTATAAAGTAATTGTGTATAAATAAATACGCAATAAAAATTTGCATACATTTTATAATAATAGATATGTACACGGTTTGCAGTCTAAGTTTTCACTATCAGATATTAGATATGAGATACTATGTAATTTTATCCTCACACACACAACACACAACATACACAGACTTAAAAACAAACCACAAAGGTCAACTAAAACTCCATATAAAGTCAGAGGCTACTACTACTTGGTCATCATAATCATAATAATTATTATTATTAGTCTTAGGAATCCTTAGGATCCACAAATCACGTTATACGACAGACACTGCACTAGAAATGTATGTGTAGCTGTAATAGGTATATATTTTAGTGATGTCCAGCCCGCACATGTATTAAAACCTGAAGATATCTTATATATTTAATTCTTTGTGTGGTAAATTAATAATTATTCATGAATCCATAACTTTTCACTAGCTATTGGCAATAATTTGAACATTCCACAAGTAAGAACACATATTGCACACAGTGCATAAGTACTGCATACATGAAAATAAATTCCTTTTAGGAACATCTCTGTCTATACGTTTTGAGTTTTGCGTGTAAAACCTGTAGACTGTAGACTGTAGACATGCCTTTTGTGTATATGGATATATTTACATGCATGTAATAAGTAATAAGTAATAAACACATATGACTTTTTATCATTGAAGAGTTAAATATTAAAAAGGCCTTTAAAGAGAGAATAAATTATTATTTATTATTTTATTATTCTTATTACCGCAGTAGAAATTATAATAAAGTTAACAGTGTTTTCAAATTGTTGCAAGTATAAGTACGGTTTAAATCCTTCATAATCTGTATAATATTTTTCTTCTGAGATGCATCCATGTATAAATTTTAGAAACGTGCATGTACGAACTATCTACTATATATACACACATGAGACATGAGCTTATTTTTTTATTACTGTAATTGTGATTGACTATTCATGGAGGAGCACACTAAGACAAATAAAATTGTTGTTTGGATGTAAGTCAAAAATTATAAAGTTTATAGATATACTTTCAAACGTCTATTTTCCATCTCCTCATTAAGTATGTTATCCTCTTCTTGATTCTTGAGTCTTGAGCTCCATTAGATGTCCATTATAAAAATTAAAATGGACTTGAATGTACTTGGTATACTTGCATTTATGCAAGCACACACACATAATTCAGTCTATTGTTCTAAGGATTGACGAATTTCATTTGTATTATGTGTATAACATATATTTACTATGCAGTATGTACTATTGTAAATTGTACATGACATATAGATTTTCAGTCCAGTACTTGGACTGTAAATTGTAGCATAATATATTCTTATACTTATACATATATATATAAATTTACATTTATGTCAGAATACACACACATGATGGATATTATGACATTAGACAATCTTTACAATACACTAATAATTCTCAATTTAATAGTTCTATCATCATTATTACCATCATCATCGTTACTCTGTATTATAATTCTGACTTTTCTTTATTCCTAACTCCTAACTGTTGACTATACGTAAGTAAGTACTCTTCACTCTCTTCACACATTGGCATTTTTCTCCTCGTCATTTCATTGTACATATTTTTGGATGCATGACATGTACACTCTACACTCTACACACATCATAATACTAATAATACGTTCTCAATGCCTACTTAAACACAATTTGGATAATTTTACAACAGTACCGTGTATTTTATTTATGCATAGCCATGGTTTGTTTTGAATTCGAATTTCGAATAGAATGGCATGGAACATGGAGCATGGGACATGGCTAATCCTCTATCCTGTACTAAGTACGATGTACGATTCCACAGTTAAGTTGTTGGAAGTTGGAAGTTACCACTTGCATAATACTTCCAGTTACACAAACATGTGTGGATCTAGAATCTAGAATCTAGAAGTAGTTTTCTAATGGCATGACATACAACACACAATATACATTCAAATTTCCATGCATACCTACACAGAAAGGGAAAGAGAGAGAGACCGAGAGATCCAAAATAATAATAATAATAATAGTAGTAGTAGTAGTTGTGGTAGTAGTTTCCTAGAGACGAAATAGAAGAAGAAATGTTAGAGAAAGAGAAGGCGAGCAAAGATCATAAGTCGCAATAAAACTAAAACTACTTGTAAATAAACCCACAGATATGCACGTACTCAGTACTTACTACTTCCACACATGTATACACTATACACAATACACACACAATAACCAACAAACAAGCTTGAGAACTAGTTTAACTATAAAGTATTCCGCACGTTGATACGAACTAGTACTAATACGTGATACGTGTATGCACATGGGTGTGTGTTTTGGTATTTTGTATTTGGTATTTGTTGGTGTTTGTGTTTTGATTTTTGATTCCAGTTTTAAGAGTCGGAGCATTTTGAATAAATAACATTAAACATTAATATGGAAAGAGCATCAGTATCTGACTTTTCTATCGCATAATAACTAATAACACGAATAATATTATTACATGTTGTACATGTTATACATGTTACATATATATTATTATATCTGTACTTTGTCCATCCGCTTAGGATGAAAGAGATAAAGAACGAAAGTAAAGAAGAAAAAAAAAGAGGAGAGTTCTCACTTGAATCTTAAACTCATAAATATAAATACAAATATAAATATCACTGTACGCACAATAATGTAATAAAAACCTCTGATAGTGAATATTATACTACATCTACAATAATCTACATTCTACATGACGACAACTGTTTGTGTCTTTTTACTTTCGTCGTTCCTTCCTCTATCCAGTTCACAGTCCACAGTAGTGAAAAAATAAACATACAAAATCCAAGATACAAAAGGGAGCAGAGAACCGTGTAGCAATTCTTCAAGAGGATCCAGTGTCACTTTGGAGTTTTGAGTTTTGAATTTTGAACAAGGATCAAACATACTTAAAACTTAAAACCCAACAGTTATAAACTTGACACTATGAGACTTAAATAATATTAGGCACGTTACTTCTAAAAGTACATACAGATCTACAAAACTAGTACTACACAATACACACTAAATCTACTAAGTTTTATTACCATTTAAATTTCATTCCAAGTATCAAAATTCAACATTCAAAGGACATGCAAGTAACATGTAATACATCACAATAAGAAAAGAGACGATAAAAAAATAAGAAAAAGAAAAAGGAAGGAAGAAAGTGCAGTTCACCCCAATTGTAATATTCATGTTAAGTACTTACATTTCATTGTACATGTTGTTGGATTCGTGGAAAAGCTGAAATCTCAAATAATATAATTGTCCAGTGTGACTATTTTATAAAGATATCGATTCAGAATTCAAAGCAACTTCTTTAATACAGTGCATTTTGTGTATTGTGTTTGGTAAAAGTAAAAGAAGAAATAGAAGAAGAATAAGTCTGTATTCTGTATACATAGAGGAAGAGGACAATGGATAGTTAACAAATAAACTATACATTTACAGGCTATTATAGTAGTAGCTCGCTGTCGAATAAATTCCATGTACATTGTACATACATATGTGCTGTTAACTAAAGGAAAGGACAAGTGTGAAGACAAGGATGAGATGAGCAGTATTTTGTAATCTATTTAATATATTATGTGATATCTTCACACCAAACACTATACATAAATAATACATACCATGTAAAATGTAAATATAAAATATACACATTGTGTATTTTGTGTATCTAATATCTAGTATCTATACATTATACATTATACAGTTTAAGTTCTGACTACTAACTAAAGTGATTATTCTTCCTCTTGAGTCTTGAGTGATTATTGAACTAATATTACACATCAAAGATACAAGACACAAGAGTGGTCAACGGAATTTACTGGATTTGCTTCGTGACTTTAAACTCTAAACTCTACATTTCATATTACATGTTACATGTATTTATATACTTTTTGTGACGTATTTCGTTCCTGGTTGATAATGAATAAAGTAATTCTCATCAGAATTGTAGACGATATACAGATATATAAAGAGTAAAGAGTAAAGGAGTGCTCCATAATAATATAAGGTATAAAGTATAAATTATAATTATAAATAATGAATAAGTAAATACATAGATTCAACCATTGGCTAATATCTAATATGTATCAGCGTCAGCATTGTTCTCACCCTTTTCTTTTTTCTTTTCAACTGGGAACTTTATAATTCAATCCGCAGCGCAGTTTTTTGATAATAATAATCATTACAAGTTACAAGTTGGATTTAAAAAACATAATACTACAGATAATATACTACTACTCCTTACGATAATAATAATAATAATAGATAATAGTCGTAAAAATTTCTTCAACTTGTAATAGTAATAAGTAATAATTGCTCACATGTTTTAAAACTGACCATGAAGGAAATGTATACAAAATACAAACTACATACAACATACAAATCTACACTGATAACTTTTGTGTATACCTATAATATGTCCAATGATATTCCTCCATGTGAAATGTAAAGTAAGAAGTATCTAAGTATCACATGGATGCAAACATTTTAACCATTAGTAGAGTAAATCAAACATCAAACAGAAATAGTGGTTGAATCCAGAACCAGAGAATCCAGTGTACAGTGTTCAATTTGTAATTTGTAATAATAATAAAAAAACACTGAGAGCTTACAAAATACATCGTACATCGTACCACGTACAACTTACAATATATACAATATACAATGCATGTACCTATCATGTAATGATTCAAACTATATTATTATTATTATCTACAACGTGATACAAAATATAAAAACAAAATTCATTCATCTAATTGATGATGTGAGTGTGAGAATTTCTTTAGCGTGTATACTTTTATTAAACAAGAAGGCAAAAAGACACAGAGAGAGAGAGAGAGAGAGAGAGAGTGCACATGCTTATTATTAGTATCATTATTACGATGTATACATAATTATTATTAGCATTATACTACTATTCTACCATTACCAACTACCAACTACCACTACTACTGCAAATAAGAACTGATGATGAATCTTTGTGCAAATGAACATGTAGATTGAAGATATGGATGGATGGAACAAGTGTGGAACTGAAGGTCTGTATTCTCTAGTCTGTAGTTTGCAGTCTGCAATGATGATGAATCTTGTTAGAGTTTTTCGTTTGGGTTTTTGGGCTCCTGTGTAACATTACACTCTTCACTAGAACTTGGAACAAGTGAACACAAAACACACGTTTGCAGTTTTTGCAGTTTGGTGCACTACTAGCTACTACTTCAAACCAACTAACGTCTAACAACTATAACAATATAATAAAATATATACAATAAAAATATGTACATAACCACAGAAAAACAACACATGTACACAATAACTCATAATCATCATGTAAATTCACTCAAACAATTTGAATACACAACAAGACAAATACACAAGTACACATTACACATACACACAAGTGTTGAGTGTTGAGGAAAAAAAACTGAAATGTAGAAAGTTCTAATTTCATCTTCCTTTGTCTACATTCTACAATCTAGAATCTACATGTCGCCATTCAAACTATCCGTCATCACATCGTGTATCGTATCACACTACATCACTTTGTGTCTAATTCCATTAAACGGATTTATTCTATTAAAATAAATACTAAATACATATATACATGTGTGCAATATGCAGCATACAGTGTACAGTGAACAGTGAGAAACAACAGGAGGAAAACTCACAATAAGGGGGAAAAGTAACCAAATGTGAATCGTGAATACTTATTTAATATTTACCTTTGACCGGCATAATAAATACGAAAATTATTTAAAAAACATAAAGACAAATAAAACTTTGTTTGTTGTTGCTAATCCAGTGGGTTCGAATTTGAAAAGGTTGGTCGGTTTGTGAATTCTGTGTATGTCTGATGAATAATGAGCTGGGAAAACAATACAAACTTCCTCACCAAATCAATAGACCCTCTTTTATGCTCTTCAGTTTTCACTATGACTTTCTCAGTGGTGAGTGTTGAATCATTCGCAATATGCAACAATCAGCATAGATTATTATAAAAAAATAAGTGTCTCACGTGTGCAATCAAATATCGAATTATGAGTTGTGCGGCTGTATTAGTAAAATGGAACGATTTTTACATTCGACAAAGAAAAGAAACTTTGATTTGGGTGATTTTTACATTACGCTGATACTTACATAATAATAACTAATAAATAATTTGATCTATAATCTATAATACCATGAAAAAATCAGACGTGATACCTAAATCAGTGAAAAACTTAACTTTTACAGTACTAAATAATTAGTGAATAATACAATGTAAATGTAAATGTGTAAATAAGTGCTACAGTTATATCTTATATCAATTCAAATATAAAATAGATTTAAGTCGCTGATGCATTGGACACAAAATAAAAAAGTACGGACGTTGTACAAACATCCTCACATTCAACTTTTTCTCATGGGCTGATAGTTTTATCAGAGAAAATTCTTACTTATTTACAATGCCTAATCTACAAGACAAAGGCCTAGCATGGGCTGTGGCAATTTCGTCCACGTTTGTAATGGTAAGGTCGAAATACATACATATAAATAATCTTTTCATTTCTCTTCCTTAATTTCTCAACATGCTTAAATATGATGTAATATTTTCTTGTACAGTGTATTTTTATGTATTGAAAGTTGTAACTATTTTAAATTTTAAAAATTAAAGTTCATTGGAAAAAGTATACTGGACAATTGACAATGGACATCAATTGTACTTGTTGTACATTTTACATAGTACACTATGTAGCCTATAGTGGATTGTCATATACACTATTGTAAAATCAATGAGTAATAAATAATAAATGAATTATTCATCGCTATCACAAATCTAAGAAAAAAAATCCCTGGACCATTTCATGTTCAATGTTCAGCGTTCATGTATAAGTATTAGTACAAGGTACAAGTTACAAGTGATGAATCACAGTTCTTAGTTCTCAGCTCAGTTTTTATTATCGTATGATGTAATCAAAATATTATGCATGCTTTATGCTGTACGACTGTACGCTGTATTAAGTATTATGTCTTATGACCTCCTTAGGTGTTGAATAGCTTCATAACCTCTCATAGCTTCTAACTCCTAAGAATATATATAATACTTTAATTAAAACTGAAAGTTTTAAAACACTTTTGTACTTCAAATTTCAAATTCAAAATAGAAACACATCTTTATACTTTATAACTTTATAACATTAGATTTTAGATGGGATACTAATTATTTAATATTAAACATGCATAAAATTCTGCACAATGTGTTCAATGTACACAGTACACTTACACGTTCTAATTTATATGCTATATGGAATATGCACTAAAAGCTTTAATATGTTCGTCTTTACTTTTTTACAGTTCATCAGTCAATCTACTTTCACTTCATATGGAAGTATCATGAGCAGTGTGAACATGGACTTGACTACTAGAACATGGATTATTAATGTCATGTACGCCTTATATTTTGCAACAGGTATACTCAGAATTCAGATATCATGAATAAGAAAATATACATACGAATATCTGTAGAAGAAAGTAAATGTGAAATGTGAAATGATCACGCTATCAAAAAACAATAGTAATTTGAATTAGTATATCTAGTATACACACAACTAAACACTTTTACACATGTAGACAAGTAGTAGCCACTAAAGTTGTATGTTGTATGTATTATGTATATGTGTAATTCACATGATTCAAATTGTTTTTTTATTACCTTTTCGTGTTTTCTCCGTTTGTAGCTCTAGTTGTTGGCCCGCTGATAAGGATGAGCACACACAGAAAGGTTGCACTAATTGGTTGCCTTCTTGTAACCTGTGGATTTCTTTTGAGTGGAACAACACTGGAGAATCCGCACTGGCTTTTTCTCACATTAGCATCCTTTGTTGGTAAGAAAAAGAGGGATTTTTACACATGTTACGGAAGTCGAATTGAGTATACAATACAGAATACAAAAGCTATGTTCTTTAATTATATGTACGGAAATGCTTTTACAGGGATCGGTATGGGCCTCGCAGTTCATTCTACATTCCTCCTTGTCACTGACCATTTTGCTTGTTACCGAGGACTAGCAGTGGGGATTGGACTGATAAGTGCTGGAGCTGGAAATCTACTGTCCCCACTAATTTATGATTGGATTGAAGGTCCAAAGGATCGGTTTAATCTTCGAGCACTGGCTGCTGCTATGTGTTTCATGAGCATTTCCTTCTACTTGCCTCCTCCCTATCCCTCATCATCCTCGTCAATGTCTCCCATGTCCAAATCCAGCCAGTCCATCCTCAGTAGTAACAATGCTGAATCAAAGAAGATTCGAGGGAAACAAGGTCAGCAGCATCAAACGAATTTAAATCAAAATAGAATGGGGTCAAGTGGCTCAAGGGAAAAGATTCCGCTGGTGGGTGCAGATCGTCAAAGACGTCCTTCACAATTCATGCTGTCCATTGAAAAAACCCTCCTTCCCCCCTTGGAAGAAACTGATGCGGAAGAGGAATCCGAAACTCCTCAATCTCCAGCATCCTCCACTTTCACAATCACATCCAATAATAATAATAACCAGCAGAGTCATAATGATCATGGTGCTCCAATGGATTTAACTATAAATTTAAGAAATTGTGAAAATATTCGTAGTTCAACACAAGAAGAGGACGAGGAAGAGGAAGAAGAAACAGCCTCAACAACATCATCATCAACTGATCTTGAAATAAAAAATGAATGTAATCCGATAGGAAACGGAGAAAGTATAGGACAGAAACCTCAACCAGATTTAATTCTTTCTTCATCCTCCACTTCAATAAAATCCCAAAATTTCAATGATGATCATGGTGACAGAGTTCAAAAGAACAAGAGGAGTGAAAGTGTTATTCATATTCCTGAGAAAAGTGATACACATCATTTTCATAATTCTTATCAACCCTATCGTAAACTTAGTCTTCCAGAAACCTCAACAATTACTACAACGAAAACAACATCGACCACGACAAATCGAGATAATAATCATGTTGCAGCTAATAAAAAACGGGAACAATATGAGGAATACCGTCGGAAAATTATGGAAATGAATGAGAAAGAAATGGACAAATCCGACATTTCACCCCCTGGAAATGGGAATTCTAGGAGTAATTCCATAGTTTCTCTTGTTACTATAAAATCTAAAAATTCAAGTACGGGAGCAGGAGATGGAAATACACGTGGGAAAGTCCAATGTCTACGACTCAAACATCTCATCCAAAGTCATCTAAGACATTTTAAAATGATACATTTTAATCTTTTGAAAAATTTAAAATTTTTAAATATGACCATCGGCACCCTCTTTGTTATTCTTCTCCCCAATTTCCCACTTATTTTATATGCACATGTTCTCAACATTAGTCAACAGCAAAATGGAAGGAGTTTTAGAAGCTTGGGTGAAACAACAGCCAAAATAGAAACTAATACTGATAATAATAATAATACTAATAATAATGTTCTTCAATGGGAATCACCCGACTCCATTGAAATGAGAACTAATGAAGGAGATTTTGTCCTACTAATAATTTTTACACTGGATCTTCTCTCACGTTTTATTTTCTCGTACATTTCCGACTATACATTCTTCAATCGACGATTATGCTTCTTATGTGGAGTCTTCTTTTCTACACTGGTTATAGCGGGTCAGTGTTGTTCTTTTTACATTAATCAATCATAATCATTAGTAATAATTTTAATGATGTTCATGACAGCTAAAATATAGATCTTAATAATATGTAATATGTATGAAATGAATCTAGGTTATGGTTGTAATAATAATAATAATTACTATTATATAATGTCATTTGTTTATCATTCCTAATATTGCATATTGGATTATCTATCTAAATTACATGTGATTTTTTAATTCTTTTTTTTCTAAACAGGAATCGGCTTTATACATGATATCTATCTGATTTATGTCCTAAGTGTGACTTATGGTGTTTTTCTGGGTCTAATGGTTGTGACAGAGTCTTTAATGTTTGCTGACGTGTTTGGAATTGATAGACTAGCGTCTGCCTACGGCTTTATTGGACTTTTTAAAATGATTCTTATTCTCATTTTATCCTCATCGACTGTCCTTCAAAGTCCAACTTCTTCCTTCATGTACAATTTATTTCCACTCTTTCATTCCAAAGCCAACAACACTATTGATCCACTAGGTAAATATAAAAACAACAAAGTCATTTTTATGTGTTATGTGTTATGTGTATCATTATATTATGATGTCTGTAAAGTCATCATATAGTCCAGTAAAACATTATAATTACAAACGATTATTTGCCAACCACGATAGAATTACGCAAAAAGTATACGCGTGTGTATTTTTCCTGCTACGAGAATGTATAAATAGTCGGCTAGACATACTTAAATCTAAAATTAATTTGATTCCTGTAATTATAGAGGAAATTATTGACCATAATATAAAAAAATATCTTTCCTTCATTAGCTTTCACTTTTCTTGAAAATCTTAAATTTTATATAATTTATACTTTAAAACGTCTATGTTTTCCTTTCAAAGACTCAAAAGACTTTAGTAGACACTGCAAAATATAAAGATGATATAAATTTCTTAATTGTTTTATATTCTTCTTTTACAGGTCTGGTTTCATTCCCTGGAGTGAATTCATCAATAACTACACCCAATGTGAATTTTTCTACGGAGCATGTAACAACACATCATCAATACCTTTTATTCATGCTTGCAATCCCTGGAATTTTATGTACAGTAACATGGTGCATGGAGCTACTGTGGACTTATAAACTTGCTAATAAATTTCAAAAGAAAAAACCCTCAAATACTATTAGTAGTAAAGATAATAATACAAATTCTAGTCCAAATGTATAGAGATGAATGAAGTGAACAAACAAACAAACAAACAAAAAACAAACCTACATGATATAATAATCTAATATAACGTTAAAAAATATTAGAATGACTAATAATGTTATTAACAAGTATTTTTAAAAATGTGTAGATATATATGCGAAGATTGTGTGTAAATGATGTGTGTAAAATGTAAAATGACTGTTTTACTGTTGTTGATATTTTTTTTGTTTCTTTTATGTAAATAACACTAATATACTAAACTATGTACTATGTATAATATTATTGCTTGTGAATTTTTAAGACTATGTAACATACTATGTATTATGTACCTATATTGCATTTTTACAACAAACATATACACCACATTTAATGAATGAACTTACAAAAAAATATCAATAGACTTCCATTATGTAGCTAAATATATATATTATACTATAAAATTAAGGAAGAATGAAAAACTTGTGTGTCTATTAAATATTAAATATGATTTCCCTTTTTATAAATACAAACAATACCTATATTTATGGTATAAAAAGACCAATGTAATTTTTTTTCTGCTCATTTTGATATTTAAAAGAGGTGAATTTAGTTTATTATCTAGTTTTTAAATATCTTGATCAACAAAACTTTTTTGGTGCCAGTTTTCTTACTCCGGTTTGGTATTTCTCTTACTGTTAGATACATATATATAATATTTATGAAAAAACAAACGAAGATCCCGAGCCAAATAAAATCTACTACACTATAGTCAGAACTATACTCTACATAATAGTATTATACGAAAGTTAGTTTTTACGTCTTCATATTTTAGTGGTAATAACAATAATTATTAATATCATACATAGAGCATACTAAAAATGTACTTTAAACTTTAAACAAAACTTTAAACAAAACTTTTCAAACAAACAAAAAACAAACTGAGCATTATTTTGTAAAATGCAACAAAAGAATCATTATTTTTAATTCTTTTATACATTCTCACATTCATAATCTACTATGGAAATATTTCCATAGTTTATAAATACGAGTAAAAAATGACGACATTCCATAGTTGCAATATCTTATACATACTATCTGTACAATTTAATTAGTATCAAAAAACATCACGATAATTTTTTAAACTAGAGAAACAATAATAATATTGCTGTTTATATTGCTGCTAAATTATCATAATCTATTTTAATAATTAAACGTATAATATTTTTTGTATACTCGTCAGATAATTTCATTATTCATAAATATATACTAGTAAATATATTGAAACGGGTGCTACCATACCGGTTTGGTGAATTGTTTTCTTTGTATATTTGTTTATATATATATATAGGAACCCATGAGCACATCAATAAACTTAATCATAATGTTTATTAGAGAAAAATAATACCTATAGGTAAATATATAATGATTATTATATTACTGTATATTACAAAGATTTCGGTTGAAAAACAAACGAGTAATAATCATAAGTTCATATAATATTACAATACAGCCAACCACTATTTTAAATAGAAATGCCGGTACTTCGTATAAAATATTATTGAATAAAGTGTATATGTTTCAACCGATCCCTACATAATATATGTATCTTTTAATTCCTTCTTTTAAAAAAGAGAAAGGATTATTGAGTTTCCTCAAATCGTTTTAATAATTCTTGTAAAAGAGTTTCACGAGGAATTTCTTCTTCCTGTTTGGTTGAAACATTTCTTAATTTTACTATACCTCTTTCGATTTCACTTCCACCGATGACGATTGCCCATGGAATAGCATGTTCTTCACAATACTGGAGTTGATTGAGGAATTTTGCATTATTTTTATAGGCATGTTCTGCTTTGATTCCAGCATCCCACAAGAGATTTAATAATTTTAAACGTTCCTCAAGAAGTCCTTTCTGGGCACTTGCAACATAAACTTGAGTTTCAACTGTTCTAAATTTATTTTTATTTTTAGCATTTAATTGTTCCAGAATGGTAAAGACCCGTTCAACTCCAATAGAAATTCCAACACAAGGTACATTTTTCCCTTTTGAGTCAAACATTCCAACTAAATTATCATATCGTCCACCACCAGCAATACTTCCAACTCCAACAATCTTGTTATCTTTTTGACGACCTGGATTTACATAAAAAAAAGAAAAGAAGTATAACGTTACAAGTTATTTGTCATATTAAATATTTTATGATAGTAAAGTTTATATAAACAGTAACAAATAATTGAACAAAAATTTTATGCATGCATCTTAATTTATAAAAAATTATTATTATTATTCTTACTGATGAGAATAGCTTCATAAATAACTCCAGTATAATAATCTAATCCCCGAGCAAGTGATAAATCAAAATTGAGAAGTTTTTGGTCAACACCCATAAGG
>JABASP010002019.1:0-23371 GCA_019776565.1 Sminthurinus signatus | reverse complement strand
AGAGAAGGAAGTTGGCTTTTTCTTCTCTCACAGAATAATTAATAAATAAAATACATTCTTTTTATTTAACATTAAATATTCTTCAACACTTGACTCTCCCATCTGAATTATTTCGTACAAATAGTAATATTAGTAGTGACAGAACTAAAGAAATTCCCTTTACACTCAGCATGAAATCTTGTCTGTCTTTTGCACATTGTGCCGTGTCTACAAAAGTGTGCAGGTTTTTGAAGTTGGAAGAGAAGATAGGAAAGAAAGGATACATGTTTGTACATTGGTATTTGAGAGTGGTAATGGGAATACGATGCAAAATACCAAAGGTAGAATATTTGTTAGATTTGTATGATATGTATTTTCTCGGGTTTTTGGTCTGTTGTCAGTTGTCTGTTGTCTGTTGTATTCTCAATGCTTTGTGCTTTGGCCTCCCAGCGTGAATTGTAAATATCATTCTTTTCCTTCTCTCTGTTTTATTATTTGTCTTGCTTTGAGCTCACACAGAGATGGTCACAGTCAGTGAGTCAAGAATAAGCGTAAAGTATAAAGAAGGTGCATTTTCACGGTGTGATGGATGACTTAATCGTACGACGTAGAAGGTATCTAATATCTAATATCTAATTTTGGATCTTGGACCCATGTTTGAGGAATGTACATTTATACACAACAAATAAAAAATACAATGTTTTACTGGAGTATAAATATGTGTTTCCAATTTCCAGTCTGTTGTCCGTTGTTTAGTACTGCGGAATAAGCCATGAAACTTTTAGTCTAGACTCTAGATTCTAGAGTCTAGATTATAGAATCCATATCGCCCGTTTATTTATGAATTAGTTTGTCGGTTCAACAAGTTTATTGAATATGATAGTAAATAAGACGGCGGGTCGTATCAGACGAGGTAAAAGCTATAAAATATCACATATGTTACAGTACAATACATCATTTGTCTGGAGATTAAAGCAGGCAGGGGAACCCCATGGATTTGTAAATATTAAACTCAACTAGAGCTTACACATACTTTTTTTTGTTTGCTAAATCTTTTTAATATTGTTGTAAATTTAAGACTACTTTTCTGCATACTGCTTATTTCAATTCATTGGGGTTTTTTGGGTTTTTTGTACAATATTATGTAAAAAGTTTACTTGAGCCTGCAACTACTGTCAAGCGATCAAAAATGTGCGTAAAATATTCAAAACGTGCTAAAAAAAGAAATCTAGAAATGCTTCAAGCAAAAAATGGTTTCAGTTTTGTGTTTTGTGACATGCTGAATAAAAGTGATAATAGAGAAGATAATACTGATATATTTATGTGAAAAGGCTTTTTTGTGTGGCTATGTGGTGTTTGAATTTGTGGCATTGCGCAATATGTACATTGTTTACAGAAAACTCTTACATATTACGTATATTGTTTAGCTATTTACAGAGTTGAAAGCCTTCAAAACTTTGAACTTTTAATATTTGACTCAAAATTGTTCGGATGGAACTAATTCTTCATGTTTGAACTAGCTCACCAGAACCAAAACGAGAACCAGAACCAGTACAAAAAACTAGTAAACAGAAAAATACTGCCCACTTGATCACTTGACCATTGTGAATTGAGCAGAGAGTGAAAAAAGAACAAGAAAAAGAAGATATTTGACTATTTGACTTACCCCTACTGTACAAAACTTTTTCATGGTGGTCAAATAATAAAAACGTATACCATGGTCGAGTCAAGAGTCAAGAGTATAAGTCACACAAGATGAAAAGCATGGATGACTTGGCTAATATTGCCAAGTCACTTGGAAGAAGGGAGAAAGAGAGATGTGCAGAAAAAGTGAGTAGGCGGAAAAAAGAGGTTTTGATTCCAAATTCGAATTCTTCTTGATTCTTGGCATTTATCTATATTTTTGAGTTCCTGTCTCTTGTCTCTTGCCTCTTGGAACTGGCTAAAAGCTAGTACAAGAAAGAATAAAACCATGATGTGGGCCATCTTACGTCTTACACTTCTAAATTGTGTACGTATATGTACATCATTTGTGCATCATATATTGCAAAGAGAAAGGATTCAAAATAGACAAGAACCTGGTACTCTCGAGCTCGAGTTAAAAGTACTGGAGCATCCCTCTTGTCAAATTTTGTTATATGTACACTGCACAGTGCACAGTGCACAGTGTATATGGGCAAAAAAAGAATCCCTATATCCCTATTGTATGCAAGTTGTCCTTGAAAACTGTGGAAATAAAATGGAGAAAAAACAAAGGCTTTATCCTTCCTGAATTTTTAATTTGCAAAAACTTTTCAATTATAAAACACAAAGCACAAATGGCAAAGCTTTTTAAACGAGTTGATACTTTGTATGTTGTTTATATTTATATACAAAGTATATTCATTATTTGCCCTCTTCTCATCTACCATCAACATCATCGAAAAGTACCAATTATCACTAGCTTTAAAACAAGTTCATTAGCACTCCAATTTCCAATTCCAGTAACAAAACAAAGAAAAGGCAGAAGGTGCACAGGATTATGCAAAAAGGGATTAATCAATAACGAGTGATACGTAAATTTGGAGGTGACAGGAGAGGAAAGTGCATCACTTTTTCTTCCGTAGAAATGTATAGCAATTTCACTGATCAATGATCAAGTATCAAGTCAACGAACTTTATCTATTTTTATCCAAACACACACAAATTCTTCCAGAATGATCTACAATCTAGAATTCTAGAATCTATCAGTTTAAAAGATGATTCCACTTTCTCCAGTCTCCAGTTTCCCATGTACAAAAAGAAAAGTAGAACAGCGAATAGAGTTGTTACTAAGTGGAAGTAGAAATGAATTTCAAGTATATATTTTCAGCGGTAATGTCAATGCCAATGCCATTGCGACTTGTGACGGTGACAATGATGTTGATGTTGATATTGATGCTGAGAGAATCCAGGTGAAGATCACTGCAGCTAACTGTAAATACTTGTGACTTGGGACACATTGACTGACACATGGAAAAACTTTGTTTGAAAGCCTACTTTAGTTGTCTGGTTAGTTGACATTCTTTCAACGCAGCTCAGTTCTGTTTGCCAATCCAAAATTCAAATTCCGAAATCCAAAATCTACCACGAGTTGCACGTGCCGTTTCTTCTACTTAAAACCCAGCAAATACCTAGAATTACAAAGTATTTTAAATAGAGGATAGTAAAAGATTTCCGATTTTAATTATCTTTTTCAAGCTCAAGTTCTTTTAGTATTTATAATACATGTATGGAGCATAGAGTATAGATGTTGAAGTTGAAGGCGATCCTCAGGATTTGTCAACCTTTACCTTTTCTACTATCTCCGTTTTACATTTTGTGCGGGCATGTCGTTGCATTATCCATCTCAAGTTTCAATTATAAGCATCCAAATCCGAATCCGATTGCGAATTGAAATCAATGGAGCGGGATGAAACTATGTTATGTAAAAAGCACAGAGTTGCAAGTGTAAAGAGTGTAATGAACTACCTTTTACCATACATTTGGGATTACAATCAAAGGAGATGAACTGCATCAGACAGCTTATTCATGTAGCTTCATGCATCGATAATAATGCAATTTGATGGAAAAATCCATAAAATCCTCAGCTCCGGAAATAGAACATGGAATAAACCATAAAACTACATGCACAACTATTGAACTGTGGAATATGCAAGTGTGGAAGCACACAGTACAGACGTCAACTCTTGAACTTTTAAAGGTCGAGTTGGATGCCAATCTGATTTAAATTGTCTTTTCTTTGTACACCAGCAACCGATGAATGTGAAATGTGAAAAGTAGAATCGAGAATTGAGAATCTCTAAAAGTAGAAAAAGGAAAAAGGATTGCTCTTTTGTTTTACTCTTGTTAAAAGTTGAGAGTTGAGAGTTGAGCTTTGAAAGTTGGAAGTTTGGAATTGGGAGTTGACAGTTTTGAACCCGGGCCAAAACTTTACAAACGAGACAATTTTCTAAAACAATAGGGTTGATAACTGACGTCGTCATCATTGGATTTCAATGGGATTTCAATCCATGCGTCTGTGTGTCTATCTGTTTGTCTGTTTGTTTGCTTTCTACTTTGTTCTGTTCTGTTCAACATTATTAACCATGGGCTATTAACATTTAATTTTATAAAGACTGTAGACTGTAGAGTGTAGAATGTTAGCAATCAAACATCAAACGGAGCTTTTACCACGGGAGTCACTGCGAGAGCAGAGCTAATGATAATGATGCTGCTCTGTGAAATTGAGTTGGCCATTTATTAAATTACAACCGTAGGACAAAACGGTTATGGCAAATGGCACAGACCCTTTGTTATTTGCTGCAATGCAATGACTGCTGATGGTTGACGGTTGACGGTTGGTAGTTGACAGTTCTAGTGTACTATCGTGCGTAATGTAGTACAAACCTAGATACTAGATAAGTGAAGATAGATGAAGAGACTTGAATTTGCTGTGGTAGGCCACAAAAATTAGAAATTGCGTTTTCAGTTCCAGCTCTATAGAGCTGTAGTTCCATTTCCAGTTTTGAGTGTAACCTATTGTACTGTAGTTTATACTCAAGATTGATATAGTACAGGAAGAGACAACAACACCAAGAGAAAGAAAAGGGAGAAAGTGTGAAAAGAAGAAGGAGCCAAAACTCAGCATGGAGCTTGGAGGCTTGGAGGCAACAAGCGACGTAGAAGTGGGAAAGTCATAGATCACTCGCTGTACGCACGAAGAATGACTCCTTTTTCTCTTTGTTTGTTGTGATACTTTTTGGCCTTTCTTCTTTTCCCTTTTCATTGTCTTGTACGCTGTACTGTGTATTTTGTATTCTGTTCTACTTTCTCTCTGTCTCTCTTAGTGCCACTAGACTCAGACTGAGACTGGTATAATTGACCAAATAAGACAAATGTCGTATCCCTGGACTAGACTTGACTGGACTCAAGAGATAGGGGTTAAAGAGAGAACACAAGAACAAGGAGATGAAAAAAAACAAACAAACAAGTCAACATTTCTATTTCATATGTCATGTCCAGATTTTACACTTTTTGTGTCTCTCTCGGCCTCTTTCTCCTTTTCACTTTTCCCCTTAAAATTTTCCGCTCTACTACTTTCCCCTCACTTTCTCTACTCGTGCATGTGCTCGTATTCGTACTTGTGCTGGTTGGTGTCCGCATCCGCATCCACATCCACTTCCGTTCCTTCCCTGCTTTCCTTTCCCTTTTCCTTCCAGTTTGAACTTCAGTTTTTCCTGTGCACCAGAAACCCTAAATCAAATGAAGATTTTTTCTTCTTACGTTCAACTTTGTATTATGATTTTGAGATAAACCCCTCATGTTCATAAAAAGGACATACACTTAAATGTTTCAGACTCTTGTCAATTTGATAGTCAACAGTCAACAAAAAAGACAATGTTAAGAATATTATGATACAGCTGTAAATTTTGAGCGTCATCTTCTGGTTGTATAATATTATTATAATAAAAGTAGCTTTAAAATGAAAGTATGTTTCAAAGTACTGTCAAAAATGCTCACGAAGCTTTTTCCGGTAAATCAAAAATTATGTATTAGTATTTTTTAGTATATAAGTTCTCTTTTATTCCCTTTTATCATATTGTATATTGTATCTTGTACATCTTTTCAATCTTTTTGATAGCACCGTCATTCCTCTTTTTTCTCCTCTATTATTTCTTGTTGTTTGTCCTTTTACTGGGATGAATTTTGTTATTGGATTCAAGAGGTGTATTTTACCATCATTTCATCCCTCTGGTGTCTTGTGGTGTGCTTGATTTATGTAGTTATGGATTGGTTTGAGTGTTGAGTGGTACTAGAAAAGTACTGGACAGTTTTATGCATGTACAATGTACATTGTACGTTGTATATTGGACAGGGTAAAATACTTATGCAATATTTTTTGGTGACGATTTTCTATTTTTGGCACATTAAGATGCACAGCAGTTAGCCGTTCCATCTATATGAAGAGGAAAAAAATGAGCACAATGACATACATCATCGCCTTGAACAAATATACATGCATGTCATCCATCTTTCCAGATGTATATACATGGCGGGAAAAGGGAATGAGAGATGGAGAGCCAGAGACAGATGAACAGATAAAATAATAGATTTATAGACGGTGAAAGTCAAGCCAATTTTTTGTAAGAGGAATAAATTCCTCTTTTTTGATGAAAAATCCCACCAACTAGAAATGAAGGAACCAAACAAGAAAAAATAAAAGAGAAAAGAAGGAAAGAAATGTCGACGCTCTTTGAATTTTAGATTGGGTTCCCTATATACTTATACTTATACTAAAACTACCACCACAACTACTACTACTGAGAATACCGATGACAATGAGGATGACGGTTCAACGACAATCGACAATTTACAATCTCTAAGAACTATATACTATATACTATGTGCATATGATTGTTCCACTGTGAGCTCATCACACGTCACACATCTTGATTTTATTGCCAAATTTGGATTTGAAGTTGGATCCGACAGCTTCTGATCGATATAGAATCTAGAATCTAAAACGTAGACTGTAGACTGTAGATTGTAGATGCTGTAGTTTTTTCTCCAGGATTTTCCAGCTAGGAAATTTATCCTCGCAATCACCAATGAGAATGACTATGAGAATGAGAAATGTACAAAGTAGATGTGTATGTAAATTTACACATTATTCAAACACGTACATTACTAAAGAGACAAAATTTACATTTAAATTTTCCTTTTCTTTTCCTTGTGAAACTACATTATAAAGTATAAAATGCAAGCTTACGGCAACGGTGTCTGGGATTTCTGGGACCTTTCCACATGAATATAAGTCACTCTATTCACAAGAGAAATTCTTTTGTAGAGTAAAAGACTTCAAATTTCGACATCTCATCATAATTTATAGCATCTTCTAGAAATAAAATCCAAATCCAAATTGTGCAGAAAAAATAAACAAGAGTTACATTTTTACTTTGAACTTAAGGCTAAAATCTAAAAAAAAAAAAATCTTTGCCGTTTGACCTTTGGATTTTGTTTTCTCCCAGGGTTGAAAATTCCTGTAACAAAGGTCACCAAAAAAAATAATAATAAAAGGGTAGATACTTCACTTGTTCTTTTGTTCATTTGGTATTTGATATTTCATCGATGATAATGAATTCATAATATTTTGATGACAATTTTTAATATGTAATTTAAATTTTATACAAATATAAATTTTTAATATTGTCACATTGATTCATTGGATTTGTCCAATTTAAAATTATCAATGGAGCTCAGAAAATAAAAGAGAGTGAAAGCGCTTTTACTCTCATGCTCTTGAAGCTTAGAGCTTCCTTTAAAGTGTATCTAAATTCTCTCTTTCTCTCTGTTCGCGCTCTTCCTTTGTAGTTCTTGTGTTGTGAAACAACTTCAAAGGGGAATATGTGCATAATATTTGTGTACACTTGACATAAAAATGGGTTTCCACACATTATTAGACACATAGAGTTTCCACACATAGAGTTTATATTGTATATATTCAATCATTAAAAATATAAAATCCAAACTCCTTGTACTTATGTATATTTTGTTTTTGAAATAAAAAATAATGCACACTGCACTGCATCCTTTGCTCCGAGACCTTTAAGCCTGCAAGCCTAGAAGGTGTAATCAAGTGTGTTCAGTGAAGCGTCTCAATTACATGCATATGTGCATATTGCATACATGATGCCCACATCAAAAGAACCAGAGTATATTATAAAAAAGTAACAACAAGTTTGTTTATTTTTAATTTTGAAGATTGGGAATCCGAGAATTTCACACACCTTTGTACATGGTACAAAAGTGAGAGTAAAATTTTAAAGTAAATTAAAATATTCAAAGTGATTTTTACATAAAGTCTCAATTAAATCTTTTTGTGTATGCATCATTATTAGGTATCTAGTTTCCAAATATGCAGGTTAAATTGATCCCCAATTTGGAATTCGGAATCCCAAATTCCAAATTAATGAAGGTCTCCAATGACATCATGTTTTCAAATAACTTTTCCTCTAGTACATTTTGTATACTGTGCATTGTAAAGATTATACTTTATGTTACCCTTAAAATTTAGGAGTCGTATAATTTATCTATCTCATGTGGAGAGAGAAGAATGGAGAATGAAGTTATTGAGTTCATTTATTAAGGTTGGAGACAGATTCCACTTGCATTTGATCCCAATCTTCTATCTACTCGGTACTCGATACTCGATGCTCGATGCTTCACACTCCATACTCCAAAGCATAGCCATTAAATTGTCATGAATCAAATGATATTCCGTGACCGATAATATCGACAAAAATCCACAAGATTCAAGATACATTATACGAAATACATAATATCGAGATTGTATAAGCCATCTTTTCAAACTATAAGTGAATATTGTACACTGTACACTGTACAATTTTGAAATTTATATAGACTTGGAGCACAAACTGTGGAAACTTTTGGGTTGGTGAGATGATAAAAGTTGAATGAATCCAATGAAAAATGAAATATGAACTCTGTTCTATTGACACAAGATTTTCCATTTCATGACCTCCAATTTCAGCTCCAACTCTTTCATTTCTCTTCCAGTTCAAATCCCAATTTTTGTCAACCTTTCTTCCCTCCTTTCACATATCAATGGATAATATCTATAGATTCTAGAATCTCGTCCTCGAGCACCTCCGTCCGCAATCCGCAATCCACCATACTTCCATGTCCTGTGTAGATACTGTACACTGTAAAAGTACACCGTATACGGTATACAATGACTGTCACACTTTTCTGTCTCGTATTAGAAACTCGATATCTCTACTTTTGATTTTGAGTTTTGATGTTTGAGATTTTCTTGTAAAGCCCAAAGTCAAAAGTCAAAAGTCGATAGTCGATTTATTTATCTTGAACCTTTTTCTTTGAGATTTTATTAACTTTTCTTATCTTTATACGTATTTGTTGTCAACGTCGTCTCTCGTCTTCCGTCCTCATTTCCTCATTTTGGTTGTCGTGGTTGCTGTCTACGTCTATTTTATTATTGTCGTAAACGTCAAGCATCAAGCATGAGTGAGGGATCATGAGCCACGAGTCAATGTCATGTCATGTCAGGATTGACAATCCAAAATCCAAAATCGACAATTGACAACCCTCGTATTCAACATTCATCTTTTCCCTTGGTTTTTTCATCAACCTCGTTTACTATTATATTTGAACAATCTGCGTCTGTCGTATTCGTATTTTATTTGTATTCGTGTGTATGATTTTGGTTGAATCTGTCACTTTTCTATTTACTTGGTTTGGTCTCATTGTTAGTCGTAGAGTTTGGTAACATCTACATTCTAGATTCTACGCACAAACGTTTCCAGCTTTCTTTTCCTACTTTTACTTTTACTTTCATCCTATTCACATTCGTAAATGAAGAGAGAAAATGGGGTCAGGGATGATTATCATAAGTATCCTATCTATTGCACATGAATGGAAAATACAAACAGAGATACAGAGATACAACGAACCAGCTCAAGTTATAATAACCTTCTGTCATTATGATCATTATTATTATTATTATTATGATTATGTAAGACGCGGAACGAACGAGGCACGAGGAAAATCGTCTTAACAAACACAGACGAGAGAAAAAAGTCAAAGTCAACATGTGAGTATTGAGTACAGATATCTAGGTGTATTTTACGACTCTGAGTGTTTAGTATTCAGTATTCACCACACACCACACACCATATCATCCCTTCGTTATTGAGCCTAAAGCTGAAACTCGTGGACTAAAATCATCCACATCCACATCCACTCGTGTACACTCTGATTCTTTTTCTGATGATGCCCTAAAAACAACTTTTTGGAGGAAAACAGGAATATATTATTCATGTACAATGTACATTGTACAACGGGAAAATATTATAAAAGATATCTAGAGAAAGTGAAAATGATGGGTTGGAGAAGGACGAGGTACATTGTGCAATAAGTATGTATTTACGTGCACAAGTATTGAGTTTCCTCATTTTTCAGCTAGATTGTCACATTATCCAATATTTGTATGAAATATCCAATTTACTTAATTTTCACAATGTGTGTGGCAGAGAAGAAAGAAAAAAATGTAAATGAGTATGTGGTTTGTAGTTTATATAACCAATATCCACATCTATCCATATTTATATTCTGTATAAAAAATAGCTGTGCCTCTGTATGTGTGTGTATTAGTTATTTTAAAACTTGGCAAGTTTTTTTTTCAAACTAATTCTTCTTTCACCATCTCATCTCTTTTTCTAAGTACTTGCTTTATTTCTTCAGCACTTGCCTTCTTTGATACTCTTCTGTCTATTACTAATTCAATTTGATGCGAATGACTACATTTCTATCCTCTTCTTCTACGCTTGTCTACATAATATATATGCTGTATACTTTGTAGTCTATGCCTTAGTCTTATTACATGTGATGAACGATGAACGTACTTTGGGGAAATGTCTCATAAACCTTGTAGATATATTATTATATATACAGCGGATCCAATACTCTTGAAAGAGAGAGAGAGAGAGAAAGCGTACATTAAAATATTATGCATAATAATATACTTACAGAGAAAGAAAACTCTCTTTCACTTCTTCCGTCCCTTCCTTTGACTTGGAGTTGAGTTGGGTTGAGTTACAACAACTTCTTTTCAAGTGGCTGAATCCTTCATCCTTCTTTCTACTTTCTATTTTATATTTTCTATGCATGTGTAATGTGTAATGTGTAATATCGTATGAAATAGTGTAGGATGCATAGATCTGAACGGAATTGAACCAAACTGATCCTTTATGCTCACTTAATTGAATGTAGTCCACTCTCTCTCTCTATCTTTTCCTCTTACTCATTCTTTCTTCTTTAGTTGAGATTTTGAAAATGTATATGTATATATGTATATGATGTATATTCTTTCATATTATATTATATTATTATAGGATACATTTTTCCACAACTACAAAAGTTTTAGGTTGTAAAAGACGAGTAAAAAGCTGGAGGATGAATTCTCATTAACTATGCTCATTCTATAAAGTTGTTGGTTGAGTTGAGCTGACTTGAGTTGAGCTTCAAGCACAGAAAAGAATATTACGTGGGCTTTTATGTGAGAGAAATATTAAAATATTTTTTAGCTCAAACACAAACTTTTCCCATCGTTTTCATCGTCTTCATCATCATCATCATCGTGAGTTTTAGTATTATTATTATTATCATCATCATCGTTATCGTCAATGTCATACCACGTATCAATATTCTCATACACATGATATATTTCAGTTACCAGGAGGTAAAATATCTAGCTTCTAGACATTCCAAATAATTGTGTACCAAAGTCAAAAGTTTTTTGTGTATTCAAACTCGTACTAATATTTTCTTTTCAGTATTCAAGATCAAGTCAATTTTCTATTTGTATTTGTGTTTGTATTTGTATCTTTATTTTTTGTTTGTGTTTGTTATTCCATGTTGTTTTTGTGTCAATACGTAACAGAATGTACTTAACAGTACACGATCAATATGTGTACAGTGTACAATTTACAATGTACATCGTACATGTATTGATAAATTGGGAGGAAAAGAGCTCAGAGCGCTAAAAAATATACCTATAAGAAAACATCAACTATAGTTAGTTACTTCGTTAGGACTTTTAAACATGTTGATTCTCGGGATAAATTCAGGTAAACATTATTACACTGCAGATTACGCTGGTTGCGCATTGCTCATTGCTCACTCATCTTTGTAAATATATCTGTATAATGAGAAAATTCCAAGGAATATTGACTTACATTTTGTTATTGATACCATCGACTTCCGTTGTTATGTCGTAAGTTGTTAGGAGTGACAATAAACTAGAGGCTAAAGATCCAATTTACAGATAAAGCTAAGTCAAGTCAAGCCAAGCCAATTTGATATAGAATCTACGGAATGTAGGTGAACCAATGTAAAAGTTTTAATAGGCAGAATGATCAATGTTTACGAGTTAATTTGTCCAAGGCTAAACTCCGCCGATTCGAAAACAGTGGACTAAAAAATGCATAATACATAACACAGGAAAATACATAATACATAATATAATAATAAAATAATAATAATAACATTATGGCATCCCGTTTCATTTATTTAATCATCATCATTTTTTTAGGGAATCTCATGTCATAAAACAAGTACTTCTGGATACATGTTTCCTTATTTCTTTTTTTTGAAAACTTTGGAGATTTTGTGTAGAGTCATTCTGGTTTTGCAGAGGTAAATTTGTATGGAATAGTCAAATTTTTACCAGTGTAAATATGTCAAAGGTTGATAGTTGATAGCTGCTAGTTGATGGCACAACTTTTTTGTATGGGTATGTGATTTGGGGGGATAAAACTTTGAGGATGGATAATTCATGGTATGGACTAAAAACTATTCTTTATACTCCTGTACTTGAATTTGAGATACTATCGAATTTATTGTAAATCTCTAGTACCTTTTTCCAATTTAACTGGATGAAAGTCAATAGAGAAAGGGACATTGAGATAAATCTTGTTTGATAAAAATATAAATCTCTCAAGCAAGTTTTCACAAGTTTTCAACAACTCGATAGCTCTTTGTCTCTTTCTCTTTTTCTCTCCTTTCTTTTTTAGTCCATTTGGGACTGCTCTATAAATTAAATTTGATGTTCAATATTTTATTTCATCCCTTGTTTCAAATTCGAATTTGGAATACCAAAAAAATCTAAAGCCACATCCAAATCCAAATCCAAGTCCAGGTCCAAAGAAATCATATTTCTCATCACGTTGAATTTTTGGGTAGCAGAGTTCGATGTTCGATGTCTTTTCCCTTACTTTCTTTTTCGTTCTTTCTTTCCTTTGTTCCCGGGTTGCTGGTTGCTGGTTGCAGTGAAAGAAAGGAAAAAGTGAAAACTGCATCGAAACTAAAGAGTCAGAGTCAGAGTCAAAGTCGTGTTGAAACCGGAAAAGATCAGGGGAAAGGAGAGTGAAAGTCAAACTCGAGGGAGAAAGTACATAAAAAGGAAAAAAAGAATCTATACTTTTCTACTTTTGGCTTCTCTTCTCCTTTCTCTCCTTTCCTTGTCTAACTACAACCTTTACACCATGTATTGACCACTTTTCCTCAAGTTTTCAATGGAGAAAGGGGAAAAGAGAAAGGAGAAAGTGGAGAGAAGAAAACAGTGAAAGCAGTGAAAGTCAAGAGCCAGAACCAAGATCCAAGAAAAATCAGCACCAGCACACACAGTGTCAAAAGAAAGGGGAAATGCAGAGGTTTATACATACATACATACATGCATTTATTATTGAGATGGTGATGTTGATGTTGTGAAAGATATTTTTGGGTGTTGTGTAATATTGCTATGGATTTTTTCCCTGTTTGACTTTTCCGTGCTCCCACTCTGTAAATATATTAGTGCAGTATTTTGTTGTTATCCTTATCCTTTATCTGAAATGGGAAATCAGAAATCTCTACACGTCTTTTCTTGAGCCATTATATTGCATTTGTTTCCCCACTTTGAAACTGTTATGGAAAAAAGGAGTAAAGTATAAAGTAGAAAGTAGAAAGTATAACACAGGCCTTGAATCACCGACAGAATTCCAGATTCCAGATTCTCGATTCTTGATTCTACGTTCTAGAGCTTCTCAAGTATCCTCGTCAGATAGACATAACACATGTCTCCTCCAATAAACTACAACTGACGTTATTGTTTAGCTCCGTCTAATAATAATGTACCTTGAGACTTGACTTGAAACTCGTGACGACGGAAGAGTAGGAAAATTGTAGTTTCGGCACAAGGTCGGTGACAAAAAGAAAACAATAATAAACAAGGTGGGTGATGACACTTTTCCCATTTCTTTCTACCATTTTACTCCTTTCCCATTCCTAATTCCTAACTCCTAATTCTTGCACGGGGAATACAAACGGGAGGAAAAAAGGAGAGGATGGACTATGAAATAACATGGAAAGATAAGGTAATTCAAGAAATCCAACTGTTTTTACGGCTTGGAATTTATATAGCATGTGCACATGTTGATGGCTACTTGCACATTGCACATTGCACATGGGAACAACACTGTAGTAAGTAGTAAGTAGTAAAAGGTATTACTCAAAATTTAAAAGACGCTGATTGGTACGGTGTGGTATGGGATCGGCTAGGTTTTCTGACAATAAAAAATGAATGTGCTGCATTTTTTATTGACCTGCTGTTTTATGTGTTTCACCTTCAGCATCAACATCAATATCAACATCACAAGTTATAAGGTCTGGCCAAAGACGAATTTTATTGTAAGGAATATTGGTCTAGGTTGGCTGGAAAACACGGAGACTTTGTTTTTGTTTACTCTGAGAATGAATCTACAATTTATAACGTAGAAATATTATACTATAAGAATCTGAACTCTGATGATTACACATGTTTCATGTTTCCTATGTCAGAAGCAAGGTTTTCCATGCAGTTTTTGAATTTTATTGCGTACTTTCCCACCAGCCTAGACTATAGATCAATCATAGACCATCATGGGCAATACTCTATGGATCTAATAGTATGTGGAATCTTGTTTCTACAACTTACTTTTTATCTCTGTGTATTTGGTATTTGCCCTGAGTTTAGTTGTTGAAGAATTTTTTTTACAAAAATCTTCTGTCAAAACTCGGCCTGTGACTGTATACTGTATATTCTTGTCCTTTCATCTCAATTCAGCAATTTGTTATACTATGCCCAAGGGCATCAGTTCCAGCTCCAGTTCTAGCTTTAGATCGCACCAGACCAGACCAAGCCGCCAAGAAAAGATCTAGCACGTGGAAATAACGACGATGATGGTTGATGGGAAATAGCAAATAGCAAAAGTTAAAGAGCACATGTACACTCTGCACTCTGCATCGCACATTCTACGCCCACCAGATTAAGCATTTTTGACGGGATCAACGTCAGTTTTAATGAGGGCGGGGTTAAGTTAAAGTTTTTTTCTTTCCTCCCTCCTTTTCCGCACCTCATCATTTTTCTTCATGTTCAATTGGACCTCTGGAGAATTTCTTTGTTCATACTCAAGGATACTTAAGGATACTCCAGGTTTATTTCTGTATTGCTTTTTTACTCAAACTCCGACTTTCATTTTCTTCAAGAAATCAAGAAATCAAGAAGTAAAAGCTGTACAAGATACAAGAAAAAAAGACGTTTCTAACGCATTGGCAATCCACATCAATATTCTGTTTGTCCGCGTAGTAAAAGTTCAAGTTCATGTTGCAATTTAAGTTTCTTTTATGTCTATCTTTTATCTTTATGTTTTATTCAGGAAAGTATCTTGCATCTAGTATCCTGTATAAATAGCAAATAGTTGATTATTATTGGTTAGCATTTGCTTGTTTTTCTTTTTTTTTGGTACAAAAAGGACAAGTTGTAAGTAGAAGTAAATTGATAGAAAGTACTGTGAAAATTTGGTATTGGTATTGGTATTTTAGTCACAACCCAATGAGTTTAAGTGAATTTTTCTCCTGTAGCTCACATACTGTAGCAGATACAGATAGTAAATGAAACTACATTAGACCGTGTACTCTGTACTGTAGATTGTAGATGAACTATAAAAGAAATATAATTATATCTGAGAGAGGAAAAGTACACAGAAGAAGATAGTGATAGTTTGAAAGGTGAATTAAGACAAATTTAATAAAGAAACTTTTGTGTATGAGAAGGATAACCAGGAATGACGGCGGCTAGACTAGAGACTAGAGTAAAAGTAAGGGAAAGGAAGACGTTCGTGCATGCAAGGGTTCCCTTTGAAATAGAAATAGAAACTTCGCAGAAATACTGATACCAATAACGATACTGATACAGATACTCGGATAAAAAACAAGGCAAGTGAAAGGAAAACTTTATACAATGTACAATGTACGTGGAACTTCTTTGTTCAATTAAAAGTCTGGAGTCTAGTCTGTGTTTCTGGAATCTGGAATCTGGAATTCTGATGGAGATCTTGTTTATAAGGCTTTTTATTAGAATTCTGATGCATCATCCACTAAATATTTCTCTTATCAACAAAGTAATCAGACTTTTCCTTTATTAAATACATTGACTGAGGTCTTGAGGCTTTAGACTTGAGGCTCACTGGAGTCTTCATTTGTCCATGTTGATTTTGATTTTGATGCTCCTCCTTGCATCCAAATTACTAGGAAAATTCCATTAATATTTAAGAGACGAGAGAGCATGCAAAAATCTTTCCTTTTAAAAGTTTTCTTCTTTGACAACTAAATTAACATGCAAGTTTAAAGTTGGGATTTTCCCCTTCAACTTTTTTGTTTTGAGCTTTTTATGTAAAATCAAGGGTTCAAAAATACTTGGTAATATTTGGGGGATGGTGCGAACTTTTAATGATTTAATGTTTTTTCACCGTATTGCGAAATGCAACAAGTCGAATTCTGATTCTGGTTCCAGAATACAACTTTACAGAACTTTACAGTTATGTTCAGTGTACAAAAGTGCATCTTTTGTATAAAGTATTTTGTGGATTTTGTGTAATTTTGTTTCCGGTTGCCACCCGTGTTAAAATACTTAACTTTCCCATCTTTGTTCTCCAAAATCCAGAATTCAAGCTATATGTTCAAAGAAGGAAGACAAGTGTGTTGGAGGGGAGAAGAACTTAGTAAATGTAATGAACTAGAAAGCAAGTGAAAAATTAAAATGGGAGAGAAATGCGAAAAAAAGTGTAGGAGAAAGAAGAAACGAGGAGAAAGAAAGTGTGATTTTTATTGCCCTTCATTTTAATTGGTAATAAAATCCGAGGAAAAGGAGCTTCTTATACTTGTTATAGCTGTTACGAAACGCGTGAAATGTTCTCTCTCTCTCTCTCTCTCTCAAACACACACCACTTTCTCTCTAATGCTCTAGACACTAGACTCTCGACTCTAGATTCAGCTCATTTCTCCTCCTCGTTGTTCTCTTTGTTCTGCCATTGATTTTTCTCAAGGCCCGTACACGGATGAAATGGACTTATACTCCAAATCATTTCCTCTACTCTGTGCTGGACTGCAAATGGCATAAACATGCGTACATACATACAGACATGTACAATGTAAAATGTACAGCCTTCACTTTACACACCCACACTTGCCATTTCCCTTTCCGAGAAAGTGGCTGTAGAAAAACAAAATAAAAAAGTAAAAAAAGGTGCAGTAAAACCCATAAAAAGGAAAGGAGCTCACACTCTGGTTTGGTGTTTGTATTTATGAAAAATTAAGACAATTTCCCCTTCCTTCACTTAAATTTGGCAATGAGCAATAAAAAAACCTAATTAAATAAACAATAAAACGCCCCTTGCTCTCTAATTTGCTTTTCAGCATTTGAGCATTTGAGCACTGGAGTTTTTGCACATTTATTTTATCTACATACATTTTCAGAGTGTCCAATTACACACAATGTAAGTCCAATTCTACAGAGATTTTTTCACTTGTTACAATTTACAAGCTACATTAACATGTCATACTAACATATGAAAGTTTTTCAACAGCTTACTACAAGTAGAGAATGCAACAGACCAGTGCACTAATGGAAATCAAAATATCTGTACACATAATTGCAATGCGCCAAAAATATGTGTCATTTGAAAATGACGCTTTATTATGTTTTGTACAAAAAATAAACAGAAAAAAATTCACATGGTGACAACCTTGTCCAAGTCCAAAGTCCAAATCTAAAGTTTCCCCATTCAGGGTCACAATGGTTATAAACATTACTATATTAGTTCTTGAAGAATCTAGATATTATTTACAATCTCAATTCAATTACTTTCTCCTGATGAACTTTTGATTTTTGAGGTACATTTCAATTAAAAGAGCTTTTACAATAAAAATAGAACTGCTGCTTTGTTACTCTGTTCAGGGTGGAGTAGTGAGTAAACATCTTTTCTCAAAAGTACTTACTTACATAAAGCACCAGCAATCTTGGTTTCTTCTTTCTAAAGAACAGGAAGAAAATTAGTAAATACTTGAAAGAAAACACTTTTCTTAGAAAATCCTAGAAACCAGCCAAGCTAAAATGACTTGAGACCTTGATTCAAATCTTTAATATTTTTCATATTCATATTCATAGAGGAAGACTGCACGGTGTGCAGGAGAAAGTTGTTTGGTCGTCTATGCATTTACTTTGGTATCCTGTATTATGACTTGCCGTAATTGTAATTGTAGAGTGTAGAGTGTAGAGTGGAATGTAGTAAATAGAGCATGATTTTTCTTGAACAACCCAAAATATTAGTGAATTAAATTACTCTCATAATCGCTCCAAGGAGCTTCCAGTCTCCAGCACTCAAATATACTCAAATGTTGTGTAAAATAATTCATCGACTTTTATGCTTCCTTTAATGGGCAATATGTCCCTCTTCTTTCTACTTTCTACATTCCCCATTCTATTTTCCACACTATGCTTTCTACATGCACATGAGTGTAAGTGAGTGTCATCATATTCTTGGTAATTTGACAATAAAATTGCTGTGGATGGATTTTATGATGCGTCATATCGTCTCATACACTCTCTGCTCACAATCTGGAATCTGGAACATCTAACATCTACAATCTACAATCTACAACCTCGTGTCCTGGGGATAAATGACTAATTACTGAATGGTGAATATTGTCTAGTTTCCAGCGTCTAGCGTCTACCGTCTAGTGTACGGATAATATGAAATTACCTTCTTTTGCCCGAGTTGTTATATTCACTGCAATATCTTCAATACACTACTCTCTGTTTCCATGTTCCCACGTTCCCATGTTTCTCTCTTGTTATGTCCTGTCTACTAATGTGGCTTATCATGATTTGAAACAATACAGATATGCAATTTAGGGAATTTTGGGGAATTCTCTCCATTCATTCCGTTTATTCTTGAATGGAGTTGAAGGAATTAGTAAAACTGGTGTAATATACAGAATGCACAATACACAGTACACAATTTGTACATGTAAATGTGCTTCCCTCTAATCACTCCACCCAGAAATTATTAGAAAAACCATGGAACGGGACCGAGAGGATTGTTTGGCTTTTACTAGAGAAAATAGTACACAAAATGTACAAAGTACAAAACACTCTGTCTGTTTACGGTTTACAGTGTAAAACGCAGATGAAGCGTAAATCGTACCGTCTGTGTACAACGTATAAAGTATAAAGTATAAAGTAGAACATATTATAGTGTACCGTGCACAATCATACGTATCTCAACATTTGAGTCCCATGAGGAAAACACGGTTCATCGTTCACTGTTGAAATAGAGTGGAGAATTCTAAATTCTACTGAAATTTGGAAACTGGAAACTGGAACTTGGAGTCTGTAGAATTTTGCTAGCTTTTCCTGGCACAAGAAAAACAGGAAAAGGGACAAAGTAAAAAAAAGTGGGCGAGTAATCAAGGAATAACGATGTAAATTCTCTCGAGTACACTTTCAGGACGAGCGTTGAGCAGCAGCGTATTTACTATGCACAACCTACAATGAACAATGTACAATGCACAGTGTACAGTTTAGAATGTGTAATGTACGTTGGACAATGTACATTTTACACACAGACGTTTTGCTTCTTTACGTTTCCACATTTCCTTCCCTCGTTGAGTTTTTCCATTGTATTTTGTATCCATCTGTCCACATCCAGTTCCAGTTCCAGTTCCACATCTACATGTAAATGTGAGTGGAATGGACAGAACCAGATTTGAATGGTGAGTTGTGGAACTGGGAAACGTCTTCCACTTCCGACTTCACTTGCCACAGCGTACCGCCGTGCCATTGTGCCGCATAAAATTTATACATAGAGGAGATAGGCGGAGGAAAGTGTACCATGTAAATAAATGTAAAAAATGCATAATGTCATTATGTACTTGAGGGTAAAAAGTAAAAAATAAAAAATAAAAATACGAAATACGAAATAGACTCGTGTTTTATAATACTGTATGATATGTGTATTATGTAGTATGAAATGATATAATATAGGATATGATGCCTGTATTTTCAACCGCTAGCATTTTGTATTCTTTTTTTTACTCTGTGTGGATATGTTTAAAATAATTCGGTATGATTCTTATGACTCCTTGGTAATTTTTATGTTCCATCTTCCATTTTGCCCAAATGAAGACTATGGACTTTGGACCATGTGCATAAATGATACATAATAAAAACAGAAAAGAGAAAACAGCCCAGTAGATAATCTCGACTGTTTTATTGTGCTGAGAATGGAGAATAGAGGATGGAGGATGGAAAATGGAAAATGGAGAGAGTCCGTGAAAGTTTTAAAAGATTTGCTGGAAGCTGGAAGACAAAAGTTTTCTCTTATTATTTATTATACTCGTTGAATTTTTATGGGGATGGGAGAGAGAAAGAGGGAATGTTGGATGTTGGATGTTGGAGTTTCAGGAATTCTCGTCCAAGTCTATGTACAATTTACAGTTCACATTATGCAGATTTTTATTCCGTATGTATTATGTATTTTGTACATGAAGGATGAGCTATGAGCTACAGTTAAAAATATAAACGAGCTCTTTAGTTTTTTTTATTTTTCTTCTTGTTTCATCTCCTTTTTCATTGTTCATTCTTCATATGTTATGTACGTAAATATAAAGTCTCATTCACTTGTTCAGTTTCTCTAGAGGGATGTGGTGCTACTACTGATTCTGATTTTCATATTATAACATGACTGAGTGATTTTTATGATTTCCATTTCCACTGCAGAAGGAAAAGTATATTCGTATACAAAATACAAGGAATGATCGATTGGTGAACTTAACTTGAAACTGAATCTGAATCTGAAATTCATATCGTAGCTTAAATATTAAATATGAATAGCCCATCTCAAACTACACATAACTATCTTTTCCGATTTACTCTTCTTCTTCTTCTTCTTTTTCTAGAATGAATCAGAATCAGGTATAAAAAACTATTACTTATTTCATGCATACTATTGCCTACTAGTGTATGAAGAATGTAGTACCAAACATTTTTCTTAACTTGTACATTGTACATTATATTGTAATATTTTGTAAGTATATTCATGTTTACTTTCTTCGGGATGAAAAATGTTGGGTACACAAGATTTGTTTGCTCCCTCGTTTGTGATTTCCTTGTGCCATCAAGTCCAGTTTCCTGGAAGCTAAAATACGAAATACGAATATCGGAGCAAGTCAGTACAGGCAAATGACATTTCAACATATTATGTCCTAAACATTAGTCAATACATAATACTCAATAGGCAACCTTCCTTCAAAATTCAAAATCCAAATCTAAATCAAAGAATTTCCGATAAAGATACAGACAAAATTCTGACTTGAGAGTTGCGGACTGCCGTGGGGAAGATGACATATTGTATGTCCATTTATAGCATAAATAATGCATGTTTATCCCCCTCTTTCCGAATCCCATTCCGTTTTAAATTTCCGAGCAAGATATGCTAAATTTAAATGTCAAACCTATCAAATATCAAATCCTAAGAATCACCAACAAAAAAAAGAAAATAGGATTTCAATCCTTTTTGGATTTTTTAAAAGCTTTTGTAGCCGGAAGTCATTGCATCTGTCAGTCTGTTCAGTGTATCAATCTTCTTTCTCCAATTCGCATATCAAATTCAACGGAATGCAGAGATTAAACAGTTGGAATAGTTTCTTCACAACTGGTAACGTGGCTTCTGGCTTCATCCAGGTCAATCTTCAATGCTCTACGCTTAACTCAAGATAAATGTGTAATATGCAAGCGCTGTTGAGTGTTGAGTTTTGACATTCCTCCCTGCAGAAAAATAAAGATATACGACATTTGCATTTTCCACATGAGTGATGCAAACTGCAGTACAGAATCCATTTTATGCATGAAAAAGTCAAAGGTAGGCAAAATATTGAAAAATTAGCATGTGCAGATTCCATGCAGCAGAATCGTCTGCATGGATATGAATTTATGAAGCAGTTAAAATAAATGTACAACGTACACCTTCTTCTTTCCCTGTACTCTGTTGAGAACTGAGCCTTGAAATTCAAAAGTCTGAGGACAACGACAAAGAAAACAGGGTAAGAAAAGAGGGAAATGACAAAGGATTAACATGTGACAGCTCCTGGAGTCTGTGAGCACTAGTCTAAATGTCTATAGATATGATTTCAACTGAATTTATTTTGGCTATTAGAAATAAAGTTTGGAGAAGGGACGTCACATTAGAAAAAGAGGAAGAATAAGAAGGGAAAAGGAACAAGATACTCAATACAATACAATACAATACAGTACAGTACAGTGCTCAGTGCTCATGTTTGAAGTAGAAGCGGAGAAAGTACCAGTAAAAATACATGGAAATGGACATGGAAGAGAGAAGAACGGATAAAAAAGTACCTTCTACTGGGACTTCCAACTTCCGAATTTCGAGTTTAGACTCGAGACTGGAAAAGTAAAGAAGGTTGAGGATGATCTAGTTTGAGTTTCTATTGCAATCCACCTCCTTCTTTTTCCTCCAAAGTCTCCAAAGTTTCAAAGGATGTCAAGATTTTCTAGTTGAGCTGCTATTTCACATTTTATGGTGCATGCTATACCTTTGACATAGCAGATGAGAGACATGGGGTGCAGGAATTTATATAAGTGTACAAAAAGAAGGAGATTGAATGAAAAGTGGCATTTTTCCGTAATATGCATTTACAGTGTACAATTTAGTGAATCGGGCATGTACAATGTACAATTTACAAGCTCTATTTTACATTGCTTAAAAAAGCATGTACCTGCTAAAATGGAAAAGTAGCACATGTAAATAAATGTGCTACGCCTAATATTAGAAAGGTTCCATTGAAAAGTTTACCCTTTGCCAATCACACATGTGTACATACAGTGATTTTACGGATAGATTTACGGCTTTACTTGTTCCGTTGACGTTATAAAAATTCTATAGCTTTAGATGTCCACTTCAACTTTCTTTTTTACTTTCACTTTGGACTTGGACTCGCAGTTCCGACTTTTACTTTCACTTTCACTTTCTTTTCCTTTTCTACTGCGTCATGATTCAGCATTCAGCATTCAGCAGTCGGCATTCAACATTTTCTTCTCTTTGTGTTCATTGAAAGTCGTCAACCAGGAACCAGCCACTCTTTTCATCTTGCCGTCTCATATGCACGCACACGCGTGTACGCGTGTCTTTAGATGTACCTGTAGATCTTACTCTAAACTATATGCTTTACATTCTACATTCTACATTGTACAATGTTCAAGGCAACTGTATTCTGTAGATTTGTATGTACGCCAACAGCTAACAGGATTATGATCACGATCATAGAGCATAATCATCAGCTAATATCCTCAAGATTTGATAGGAATTGAAAGTCGTCGAAAATTGAGAAGAACCTGCAGGCAGGTCTGAGGAACGGTAGTTCCGACAAGTTTCTAAAAGGATGAATTTCCGGCCAAATTTAAAATCTTTTAAAGACAATC
>JABASP010002018.1:0-23390 GCA_019776565.1 Sminthurinus signatus | reverse complement strand
ATTACTCAAGGTTGATATGGTATTTGAAGTCATTCATCCCATCAAGCCGAAAGAAATAACTACAGCAAAAGTAGTTAAAGTATTAAAATATGGATACTTTATTTGCAAACTACTCTGCAAAAATCCACCAAATGAAGGAACAACCCCTAATAAAGAATTAAAACCAGAATTATTTTTTTTCAATATTTCCTCTCCAAAAATATTCCCTTGTGGTTTTTGTGAAAGTCATGGTATTATTCTACAACCTCCAGAGGATGCCGATGAGAAACAACCAACAAAGAATTTTGATTGGGAAGCTTATTGTTTGCAAAATGGATATACTCCATTACCCATTGATGATTTATTGGAAGTAAGTTATTATTTATTATTATTATTACAGCAATCTTTAATGTTATGACTTATTTTATTTATATTGTATAATAATTATTATCATTATTTTTATTTATTATTATTGATAACAATAATAATTATTATTACTGTTGTTAATGTTGTTGTTCCCCTTTTATTTTTCTACAGGATAAGCAAGTATTAAACCACAAGTTTAAAGTCAATAGTAAATTAGAAGCAGTAGATATGAACGTACCAGAATTAATTTGTCCATGTACAATTAAAGAAGTTATTCATCCTTTCCTTGTAAAAATTGGGTAAGTTTTTATTTTGTTTATTTTATTTAGCCGTAAAACTTTAAAAGTATTCAAACTTTAAAAATATGTACATTTCATACATATACTGTAATATTAATATTTAATATAGTAACAATAAATAATAATTATTGTTTTATGACATGTATTTATTTGATTGATTTAGATTTTTAGGTTGGGGACAAGAATTTGATCAATGGAAACCAATAAATTCAACTGAAATGTATCCAATAGGATTTTGTCAATTAGTTGGTTTACCTTTTGAAGCTCCATTAAATTGGGATGAAGTTGGAATAAAAGAAGAGGATGAAGTAGAAATCCCAGAAGAGGAATCAGTAGTAGTAAATGGAGAGAATGATGAAATCATGAAATCACCAGAACCAAAAGTGAATCATCAAGTAATTATAGATGATATTCCAATGCAGACGGATGACTATGATAACTATGATTTTGATGAGCAATTTCTTCCAAAACCGATTTTGAAACCTAAAGTGTTACCACCACCAATAGTAAAAAGACGTACAGTGAAAACACCTAAAACACCAATTGAAATAAAAATAAAATCTTCTAGACCAGCTAAAACACCAACAACAACCAAAACTACTACAAAACAAGAATCCCTCAAGTCTAAAGTTCAAGATGTTCTTATTCCTGATGCAATTGAGGATACTGACTCTGATGTTAATCAACCAGTTCGACGGTCCACCAGGAAAAGTAAGAGACCAAATTGCTTTGGAGAAAATATTGCACTTAAAGTAGATTCTAATAGTTTAGATTTATAAATAGGCAGTTCAGTTGGAGCTTTTAATAAATAAATGCTACCAAGTTTTGAAAACTGATTCCGTTTTTTATGATACCATGATCAGTAACTATTATAGTTGATGATAATAATTGGTAATTACTATGATAAATTATGATTATAAATACTTTTTTTTGGAATTTATAATCAAGAAGAATATTAATTCGAAATTTGAAATCAATTTTTTGATATTACAATATAATCAATGACGCATTGTAAAAATAGTGCTTTTTTCCTATTCCAAGAACTTTTTATAGTTCAAAAGATTATGTTTTAAAAATCAAGATATCTTAATATATCGGTAGTTCCCTGTACATTAATAATTATTATTATTAAATAGACTTATTATATTAACCTATTTCGGTCTATATGCATTACGTTATTACGTATTACACAATATACTATGATTGAGAGAATATTATTTTGTTTTACTCACAGTAATATATTACATGTCACCATATCATGTATACAGTATATTATATACATTAGTAAAGTGAACAGTGAACATAAATTATGCTAATAATTAAAAATTAAATACATAAACTGGAATAAAAGTTATGTATAATAAGAATATAAATTATTTTCTAGTTTTTGAAATCAGTACACTCGAAAATATGTCCATATTTTACTTGTTCAATAATAATTAATTATTATTGATGAACTGGAGTATAAAAAGTAAAACTTATATAAACTCCTGTAGACTCATGTTATAGCATACACTAGAAATAGAAAATGAAATAGAAAATTGAAATATGAAATTGAAATTATATAATATAAAATGAGAAAGATTCCTCTAGATCTTCCATAATGTTTCATTCCTATAGATACTTTGAGACTTTTACTATGTCCACTATATATTATTTAATACATTCATTCCACATTTCTTTTATATTTAGAATTTAGAGCACTTCAACTACTTTTGCTTGTACTATATATTATTTCAGTATTCTGTATTGATGATTTTTAGTATTTTTTATGTATCAAGTATCATTTTTTTGGACTCCGGTTTTTATAATTTATGATTATATAACTCCGTCGTTATTTTAAAATTGTCGTCAATAATTATTTTACGTCCATAATCCATAATCCATATAATATAGAATATCCAATCCAACTTACATCTGAACTAGTACACATTTTCTCTTAACCTATAACTTTAAAAAATATGAGACGAAAACATGGAAGAGGAGGAAAGAAAGCTATTGCATTAGCTAAAGAGCAAGAAATTAAAGAATTAGCTCGTCATTTGGCTCAGGACACTCACTTTACTTCGGCTGAAGTTAGTTTTTATTTACCATTTAAAATTAATATTTACTCACTTGACTTTTGGTTAGCTTTTAGCTTGCATAATATGTTTGTATTTAATTTTCCTTCTGTTGTGTACATGTTTACACACCACAGTGTGAAGCAATTTTAAAACTGCACAGTAACCTTGTGATCGAAGTTCCTATGGACAGGATGCAATTTAGATCGATTCTATTTTCAGCACTTGAAATTAGTCATACCTTCATATTAGATCGGATTTTTCGTGTTTGTGACCGAGATGATGATGGTTTGGTAATATTATACTTATACTTCATTGTTGTTCATTATTCATTTCATTAAGTACTTGGATATTTTTACTCTTTCCTCAAATGTTTAGCCAAATATAAAAGTAGACAGTATACCGTAGGCAAATTGAGCAAATGGATTTTGTTTCAATTTAACAGATTGATAGTGAGGAATTTCTAAGATGTCTAAGTGTAATGATGCGTGGAACTTTAGAGGAAATGACTGCCTTCTCTTATGATGTCTATGATGTGAATGGAGATCGAGTTAGAACAATTTAATTCAATTCCACTTTTATAAAGTAATGAAGAATCTCAAGTTATACCAAATACACGAAATTTTTTTACTTTCTGTATACTGGTAATAATTAAAATAATATTTTTTTCCTCTCCCGTACAGTCTCTAGCTCGAGAAGAATTATTCATGTGTCTCGAAGGGTACAGATAAATGAAACAATTTGTCATCATTCCCATTCTTTACACATTCTGATTAAATTACTTTGAGCTTTGAGTATATATAGTCAGCATTCAGCATCATCTTAATGTTAGTGGTACTTTTTCTTCAGGTCCATGAGACCAGGTCATGGGATCTTGGACAAGGATGAAATTGAGGATAGTGTTAAAGACGTTGTTGAAATTGCCATGAAAAAACTTGATGTCAATCGAGACGGACAAATCACATATGATGGTAATATCATGTATTATTTCGAAAATGGACAAAAGAAAGAACAAATTCTTTCATGTAAATTCAAAATTCATTTAAATACTTCAAGTTAAAAATGATAAAGGATAAACTATAAAAGTTTAATCTTGTTTGTTTAAATTGTCTTCAGACTTTCGATTAGCAGTTCAACGTGATCCGTTGTTAATCCAATGTTGTGGTATGTGCTTGCCTCCACTTCGTTATGCAAAGGCTATTCAATATCTTGTCTTATGGGACTATACAAATCTCACTCCAATTTACAAAGAATATCATGAAAATGTACCACATGAGAAATTTCATCTGAAAAAGAGTCTGGCATTTTCTCTTGGGACTTGATTAATGGCAATTAGCTATTTTCTTCTTCCTGTTTGACTTGTTTCATCTTTTGTCTCATATGTTTCTTTTTTCTCTAAATCCTTCAAGTACCACCCAACAAACTAATAACTAATACATGAAGCAATCAATAAAATCTATCAAGTCAAATTTAAATATGCAATATGTAATCTTTTTATAAGGTTGATTTCACTTCATAATTCATCAATCATGACATGTCTTTTTGAGTTGCGATTTTTTGTAGTAGATTCCTCAGATTTACGAATTTCAGAGCGTTTGTATAGATTACAGATAGTAGATAAAATCTTTTTTTTGTATTCTTGGGACTTATTTTTGTTATTTTCTTGTTATCCGAAAACCTAAGAGATAAATACGTATCAGCTATCAGTTTCCACTATACATATTACATACATCATGCTCACCATTTAAATATCATGCAATAAGTCCAAAAATACAAATAGACGTTTGAGAAACGAGGAGCCTTCAACTTTCAATATACGTCAACTGTCAACAACCCTTTTCCTTTCGTTGCCTCATACTAATATTCTCATAATATTCTCTTATTCCTATATTATTGAATATAGAATACAGAATACAGACGAAAATAAATAGTTATTAGGAATCTGTAAATAATATGAAGGTCGATTCCACAGAGTATTTGCATCACACAGCTTAAACCTCAAACAGTGTGTCAGTAAATGAAAATTGAAAATGAAAACGAAAGGGAAGCTCTTTTACATGTCTGTGTAGTCTGTAATCTGTATTTTCTCAAGCATTTCCAATACACATTATTTTTGTTATTATTACATTATTTACCATTCACCCTCATGTGGATAGAATAACAAGTAACAAGACAAAGATGAACGAGAGGACTGATCCCTGCATTGAGAATTGACAATTGACAGTACATGTAAAATGGAAACTATAAAAACAAAAATATTTTGGATACATCGTATATCGTATAACCTTTATGTCAAATGTCAAAGTTTATGTATAAAACCCGTAGATGAATAAGTATCCCGATTTATCTACTTGTATGGCATTCATATCATTATCAACATCTGTATGTCAATGTTAAGAAGTATTTACCCTTTTTACCTTCATTCTAAACTCTAAACTGAAACTTATAATATAAATGTCAAGTCTGTAGTGTGAAGTGTCTCAAAATATCAAAATGTCCTTTATTTTCATTCCTCGGTGCAGGACCAATTATGAGTACATTCCAATTTTGGAGCTAACACTTTTGTAACACTGATATGTAAATAAGCTCTTGTTATGATGATTGTTATTCCTTATTGATTCGACCTTGTGAAAAATGTATCCAAGATCCAAAATCCAAAGGGTGTGTGGTGTAAGTACTCACGTTCCTATATCGTGCATAATGCATATTACTCCATGTTCCATGAATTGAGAATTGACTCTGGGGGGAGACTCAAGACGAAATGAAAGGGAAATGTATGTATATATGTAAATAAATAAAGTAAATACAAAATATACAATTTAGCTCTCTGGAAGTTGGTTGGGATTTTGGGAGGAACAACATATAAAAGCAACAAGTTTTTGTCCAGGAAGGTACAGTCAACTTGTGAGTTTGAAAAGAAGAGGAGCTCCAATAGTTCAAAAGATTTTAAAAATCATCAGTTCAGGAAAGAAAAGCAGAATAAGAAAAATCAAAGCCAGAGAAGAAAAAACAATTACAATGAGAGCCGTAAGTAACCTTTTAAAGTTGTTTTTTTTTAGTATTTTATAAAACAAAAAAATAATATCTTTAATCTTTATTGTTACAAAATTGAACTGGAGAGGAAAAAGGAAGAACAAAGTTTTCTTTTAAATCATTAATTATTTATAATTTTTATTTCTTATTCCACAGTTTATAGTCTTTTCCATGTTGGTGGCTGTAGCCGTGGCTGCTCCAAATTCCTATGGTAAAAGTGAAGTGAGAATTGAAGCACCCATGAGGTCCGCCTATGAAAGTGCTCCAGCTGTAAAATCCGCCTATGAAAGTGCCCCCGCTGTCAAATCCAGCTACGATTCATATGCCGCACCAGAAGCTAGGAAACCAGTCGTCCCAATCGTCTCCTACTCCCACACTGATGACAATGCTGGATCCTTCAAACTTGACTTCAAAACTGGAGACAGCATCGTCCAATCTGAATCTGGAAGCCTTAAGGATTTGGGTGGAAAGGAGGGACCAGCTCAAATCAAAACCGGAAGCTACTCATACACTGCTCCCGATGGAAAAACTTACTCTGTAAACTGGAAATCCGATGAAAATGGATTCCAAGCTCAAGGAGAACATTTACCAACACCTCACCCAATGTAAGTCTAATAAAAAATATCATTTTTGTAATACTGTTTTATGTTTTATTTTTGATTTGATTCCCACATTTAACTTTTTCTAACAATTAACAATAATTCCTAATTTGTTTTTGAATTTTTTTTCTCTATTGAAATTATAGCCCAGAAGAAATCCGAAAATCCCTTGAATTGAATAGACAAGAAGAAGAGAGACTCGGACGTGAAGGAAAATTGTCCGCTGAACACCGTGACTCTTATGAAGCCGCCCCAGCTGCACCAATGAGATCTTCCTACTCCTCATACTCAGCCCCAGCTGTCCCAGCCATCCGTTCCCCATACTAAAAACGCAAGTCGATAATCGATAAAATACTTTTGATCAATTCACCATTACCTTTTGCCTTGTCTTGTTTTCTCCATACTTCTTCAAATCCACGAAATACAAAATACTATTGAACAATTCCACTCTACGACATGATGAATTCAAAGAAGATGGAAGACGGACAATGGAAACCTTCGAATTTAATTAATATGCAATATATTATATTATTATACTTTTATATATATATACAGATACAAAATGAGTTTTTATTTTTATACTCTCTCCGAATATGCGTATTTTGAATGTCTGCATGACTGGTTCATGTTTTATGACACAATACTTTTTTTTATTTAGAATTTTATATTTCATAATATGTTATCATTTTTGAAATTTCGAATGAAAAATACAGAAATAAATAAAACTATATAATCATGTTTTGCTGAGCAAATATAAATCAATTAGTTTTGCCTATGATCATTTTGAACACATTCTTCATGATTTTCCCGAATTTCATCTTTCATCATTATTTATCCTTTTATTAGACTGTAGCACCAAGTCATTATTCATCATACAAAAAAGGTACAAAAATATTGCGTATTTAATTATTTAAGTACTTATGCGATTAATTATACAATATCTAATATCATTATTGTTAGAATAAAACCTTTCCCTTTGCTATCAAAATATACAAGCAATAAAAGTGTGTACGCACTACGCACAACACTCAAAAATATATTACTAAATACCTGCCGTAAAAAAAAAATAATAAAGCTATGCAAAAATAAATTACTAAAATATAACAAAAAATACAATAATACTTTTCACACACAATGTGCAACGTACAAAGAAAAAGTCTTTGGCTTCCTGCATCACTAATTAATATACTTGATATTTTAACATTATAAAGGCTTGGAGTACAAGTTACAAACTCAAAACAGGATACTAAAAATAAGACTCCTTGTCATATAATACTTTTCAGAATCTAGAATCTATACACACGTTCACTTTTTTAAATTAAATAAACTACAAACTAACGGTAAAAAAAATGCACCAGTTAATTATATTCAGTATTGAGTATTTGGATATACCCATTTTTCTCTCTCAACAGAATTTTTCAATCCATTGAGGAAGAAAGTCCAGTAAAGTATGTTAAATGCAACGAAAAGGATGGGAAGAAGGAAACGAAAGATCATGTCAAATCTGGAAGAGCCATCATTACTAATCTCCTTCTGAAGGTCATGGTAAATACTTGCATTGGATTTATGAAGACAGGCTTGACTTGCACTCATCCCATTTTTCGGTCTGGTTGAGCGACGATATCCAGGAGGAAGATAGGCAGAATTCGGATTATGTATACTTGAGTCTCTTTCTTTCATCTCTCTCATCTCTTGACTTTTACCCGTACCCGTATTATCATTACTAGAGGATTTTGTTTGGTTGTGACCACTATTCATCATATTCTTCACAGCTAAAAGTCCATACCTATAAAAATTACGAAAAACAAAAATAAAAAAAATAAATCATTAGTATATTTTGAGTATTTAATCTTTTTTAGAAAAATATTAGAAAAATTATCCAGACTATTTTTAAAAAATATTTTCTATCATATATCATAAATCATAATTAAAAATTACTGTTGATGAACAAACTGCCTTAACCACGGAGTTGAGGTTTGTCTTGGCTCTTGCATGTGAGAGTTGTTTTGTGGGAATCGACTATTCATCTGTTGTCTCGCTCTATCCTCCCTTTCCATTTCCTCCAGGACTTTGACATCCCTGGCGAAGACGGATTTGAAAAAAGCCCCCAGAATGGTGAGGAAGGAGATGAAAAAGTACAAGTCAAGAGCTGTAGCCATCAGACTAAGAGCACCACTACTCCTTGCAGGGAAAATGTTCAAACTGGAGATGAAAATAGCAACAATTATAAAGACTGAGAGGAGGTTCAGTGCTAATCTCTCACTGGCAGCCCGCTTCCTCATACACAGTGGTACACATGAAATGACCACAGCGAGGAAGGCCGGAAGATAAAATCGAAGAATGTAGAAGGTGAGTGGGCGGAGGAGGAGGAATTCCAGAGAAATGACTGACACAGACTTTGATTTTGAACTCAAATTCAGGTTCACATTGGATAAAGATGTAGACATGGAATTTGAATCTTTTGAATCCATTTTAGAATTAGAATTACTACCACTACCACTTTGTGTCAAATTCAACCGTCGATATCCGGCAAGAGGAAAAGTGAATGCAAAGGGATGTTCGGATTGACTACCCCGTCCTGGAAATTCATTTCCTAAAAAGCCCCATTTATACTTGATGGAAGGAGAACTTGGACTTTTCACAAGGTAGCGAGATGAGGAGTCCACGGAGTGAGAGAATCGAGGTGAACTGGAGATGTTGAGAGCACAGTGTTGTTCATCCATGGGGAAACGAGCAGCGGAGGAGCCGAGAGGACAGGGAATGGTGACACGCATCCTCGTGATACTTGTGACTCGACCACTTGGGAATACTCTGAGTTTTGTCCCAATTATCTTAGTGTCTCTTGCATTCACTATTAACGTGTCCGGTCTCCAAATGTGGTCACGGAGGAGCTCATGACTCAATCCTTCCAGTGGGAAATTAACTTCTGTTACATTTGTCGCATTGAGTGGGAAACTCACTTGAGGATCCGTCCACCATTGAATTAGGTCAAGAGTCAGTTCCATCTTGAATTCTTCAATCAGTTCCAAATGAAGGATTCTTGTGTCTACTTTTACTTCCATCGGTTTTCCAAATTCTGTGGGGAAGGTGTAAGTCTCCATTGTTTTTTCAAAGGCATCTCGTAATTCCTATGAAAAATTTCAAAAGTAAAGTGGAAATTCATTAGTAATTAGTATTTTCTTATATAGAAAATAAAAAATTATTACATAAATTATTAATTATAATAAATTAATTACACTTACTTTATTTACAATTTTACGGAAACGGGACATTTTCTCATCTTCTTCATCCCAAACTTCTACACTGTCCAGATGAAGAGGGATAATTTTCTGTGTAGTAGTAGTAGTTGTTGTTGTTGTTGTGGGTTCAGTTGTGGTTGTTGTTGTAGTGGTTGTGGGTACTGGAGTAGTAGTAGTTGTAGTTGTGCTTGTTGTAGTTGGAGCTGGAGTTGTGGTGGTGGTTGTACTCGTTGTTGTTGTTGTTGAAGTAGTCGTAGTAGTTGGTTCTTCTGTTGGAAAAGTTGCTTGTGGTTGTTGTTGTTGCTGTTGTGTCACCAGTGGAATTACTTTGAGCTCCCACTTTGGTGTTTCTTCTACAATAATTGGATGTGGAGTATTTATACTTGTGCTCCTTGTTCCTGTAGTACTTATTGTAGTATATGGAGTTCTGGTTGCAAATGGGATTTCTCTTGTACTTTGTTGTGTTGGAAGTGTAGATACAAATTGATTCTCTGGGAATGCACTGGCTTTCACTACTGGAAATTCATGGAGGATTGAGAATTTCTCTTCTTCTTGTAGTTCTGAAGGAAATCTCTGTTGCTGTTGTTGGTGTTGGTCGTGTACATCTTCGATAATCTTTGGAATCATTGGAATTGTCTGTGGAACTTGTCTCTCTTGTGTGAAATTTTGTAGACGAATTTGCATGAGTGAAGGCTGTGCTGGATTTTGATTCGGATTATTGTGCGGATTATTATTAAGTAAACCGTGATTTATATTTGGAAGTCCTTGAATCGGCCTTTGATTTAATCCCGGAATGAAACGTTCCTCAATTGGATTTCGAATTAAAACGGGATTGAATCGCTGATCAATTGGATTTTGATTTTGGTTTGGATTTTTGGGAAGGAGAATGTTTGGTCGTTGTTGTAAATTTGGATTTTGATTCAAAACTGAATTTGGTGGAGTAAATTGTTGAAATTCAGTTGGATGTTGATTTTGGTTTGGATTTTGATTTTGAATGTGTTGTGGAATTAAAGCAGGATTATATCTTTCTGCAATCACGGGATTACTGAAAACAGGTTGTCCTGATAAAATTAATGGACGTTGATTCTGATTTTGGTTTTGATTTTGACTTGGGTGTTGATTTGGATTTTGATTCAAAAAAGGATTATCAAGTCGTTGTTGATGTTGCTGTTGTTGTTGTAAAATTTGTAATGGACTTTGATTATTATTTTGATTGGGTATGGGATAAATCCTTTGTTGAGTTGGATTACTTTGAATTAAAATTGGACCAGGATTTAAATTTCCATTTTGATTCCCAATTATGCCGCCAGGGAAATTTTGAGGTGGTGGAGAAGATGGAAAATTTTGATCAATTGGAACTGACATTGGTTTTGGGTTTTGATGAATATTTGTATTAGTATTTAAATTTTCAGTAGGATTTTGTTCATTTTCCTCCTCCTCAGAATCAGAGTCAGAATCTTGATCATCACCTTCATCCTCATTGAAATTTCCTTGTGGAGATTTCCCATTCACTGGATAATCCATAAAAGTTGGGATTTTTTCAAATGGTTGTAAAAATTCTTGATTATTTTTTACTTGTGGATTTACATTTCTATTTTGATTTTGATTATTATTATTATTATTGTTGTTGTTTACACCTAAATCTTTAAGATCTTCTGAATTTTCAAAAAGATTAGGAATTGATTGTTCTTGTCCATGTCTTTGGTCTGGAATATCTTGTATTTCCTGAGCAGGATGTTGAACTGGTACTGGATTTGTTTCTTGAATAATGAGATCTTGATTGTTATTATTAAAATTATTATTATTATTATTATTATGCTGCTGTTGTTGCTGTTCTTGCTCTTGTTCCAGTTCTTGTTCAGAATCTTGGTCCTCATCATCATCATCTTGATCATCTTCTCCTTCTCCTCCTTGAAATCTATTATTATTATTATTATTATTATTTGAATTACCATCTTCTTCAACAACATAATCTTGATTATTTATGAGAGGAAGCCTTTCTCTGATCTCTAGAGAACTTGGATGATTCACTGGAATTGGAGCAGTTGTTGTTGTTGTCGTCGTTGTTGTTGTTGTGGGTGGAACTCGAATATGGGGATTTTGAAACATTTGATAAGGATTTTGTGGGAAATTTCGATTAGGTTCTTCAAAAGGATTTCGATTTCCATTCATATTTAAAACTAATGGACTGTTATTATTATTATTATTTTTATTCACTAAATGTATATTATGTTGTTTATTTGAATTTCCTTTTGAATTTGATTTTTGATTATTTCGATGAGGATGACCACTTCCATGATTTGCAATATAAATTGTAGAATTTTGTTTCAATGGGGAACTGGAATTTGTGTTAGCACTTCCTTTAGCTTGTGCAGAATATCTAGGTTTTGGAGTTGGGCCAGGAATTTGATTTGGTTTTGGAGTTCCTTTACTTCGACTACTAGTATTAGAAGAAGATGGATGACTTGATTTTGAACTTGAGCTTTTACTACTACTATTGTGATGTTTAGAGTTGCCAGTTGAATTATTATTATTATTATTGGAAGGTTTTGAAGTGCTTGAGCGATCAGGATGACGATCATTTGAATTTAAACTAGGATGAGTTTTCCCACTATTATTATTATTATTATTTCGACCATGTGATGAACTATGACTTGTCGATGAGGATGAAGTTGATGAAATTGATTTGGAACTAGATTTTGAATTTGAAATTTTATTTGGATTATTCAACGTAGAGTTGAAATTTGGATTTGGATTGGTCTTTTGATCTAATTGAGAATGAGGATGTGAATTTGATTGTCCTTTTTTACTACTTGAACTTTGACCATGTCTTGATGATGAAGAAGGATGATTTGTCTTTTTACTATTTGAATTACTTGAAGTAGATGATGTAGATGTTGAAGTTGATGAGGATGAATGTTGATTAGGATTTTGAATTTCATGAGGATTATTTTCTACAAATTGTGGTTGTTGTTGTTGATTTGGATTGTTGAAATTAGGATTAGATCCAAAATTTTGACCTGGCTGATTATTATTATTATTATTTAATGGATCAGGGATGAAATTTTGATTTCTATTAAAATTTTGTAATTGTGGTGGATTCATTTGCATAGATAAAGATGGTGGAGCAAACATTTGGGGACCATTTTGTCCAAAATTTGGATTTTGATTTTGATGTAAATTTCTTAATAATTGTTGTTGCTGTTGTTGTGGAATATTCATTCCAAAATTTGGATTCATCATCAAATTAGGATTTTGCATCAACACTGGATTATTATTATTATTTTTATTATTATTATTATTGTTGTTGTGCACATTCATATTATTTTTCAAAGGACTAGGTGGTGCCATATCATATCCAGGAGAGTATTCCTCATCTAATTGATAAGTGTCATCACTACCGTCACCTTCCCCGTCCTCATCATCATCTTCATCGTTGTCGTTTTCTTCATCATTATCCTCCACAGCTTCATCATTGTTCACATTTGACTCCTCTCCGGAATCCGGTAAATAGACGGATTCATGTACTTCAATTGATTTGGATTCCACTTGATAATTTGTAGATGTGGAGAGGATCGTCAATATCACAACACAAACACAAATCAGGGACATGTTCAAGTTCAGTCCGAAAATAGCACTACCACTCCGTTTACGCTTCATCTCTATAAAATAATTTTTATTATTATTATAGTTTATAGGAATGAACTCGTGAAACGGAGGACACTTTTTCCCACTATACACCACTTACACACTTTATAACTAGTCACTAAATACTAAACAATGTTGAGTCCGACTGATATTGATGTGTGTGATTACACCTTTGAAAAATTACTCAATATTATTAGTCAATACGATGATAAGAATAATAATAATAATAATGATAATAATATATTATTACAGTAAATACTCGGAACTTTTTCACTTTGATGATTATGAATTTGTTGCTTTTCCTCTTTTACAAAGTTTTTCACCTCAGAAATCCAAACTCAAACTCTATAAAATTGAAACACTGTGGATTATGAATAGTGGATATTATTGCATTATTATTGTCAATGTCCAATATTCTGTAAATAAAAGTGTCAATCCCTCACCCCTAAAAAGAACTATCTAATAATAGTATTACACAGTGCTGATTGACAAGTTATAACAACAATGTGGTGTAATAATAGAAACAGGCTTGGATTTGGACTAAGTCTAATCGATTATCCAACCGATTCCTTCAATACTCAATAATATAAACTTCTCAATGATAAAATACAGTAATGACAATATTATTATTACTACTATTTTTTTATTATCTTTTTCTAGTTTTAGAGTTAAGTAAGTAAGTAAAAATACAAGTATTTTCTTTTTTAAAACTCTTGTCTCTTGTTCTTAGTCTCGAAGATCCACTCCGGACCGTCGACAAACTAGAAGTAGTCAAAAGATGATGTTCCTTTGAAATGTAACTTTGAAAGTTGTAAGAGAGAAAACGGATTAGGAAAAAAGGTGGCGAGTCATAATAACTATAATATCCATATCATAATATGATGTGTGTACTAATAATATGATAACCAGTATCTTTTTTAATTCAGAACTTTGAGATCCCAATTCCCAATATAATATAATATAAAATGTATAAATACAGGAACCGGCTATTTTGTTTTACTTTATTTACCTACATAACATTATGGTTTTGTTGTTGTATATTGTATATTGTATTGTATACATTTTTATAAATAATCGTAACAGTCAATAAAAAAAAGTTGACGAGAGTCTCTTCTTGTTTTCTGTGTTCTATTCAGGTATCTGGTATTTAGCAAGTTCATTTTCAATGCCAGAAAAAAACTTGTCAAGTGTGCTCAAAACTCAAAACTAAATAAAACAAGAATGAAGAAGCATGTGCATGTGTACTAGTATAAAGATCAATACAACAAAAAATTGGAAAACAAAGCAGTTTTTTTTCTGTGTCATTTAAAATGTCTTACACCTTACACACATAAAATGTAAAATGAAACAGAAACACAGGATCAGGCAAGTTTTTTTAGTCTTTCTTGTGATAAAAGTGGAATTATCAGCTGACAACATTTACTCATGAGATTCATGATTCATGATGGACCTGCAAATCTACATAAAATACATACATACATACATGTTATGTATCATGTACATTTATGCACATGTCATGTACAAGTTGATCCTCAGTTTGTAGTAAATTACAAACACTTACTTGGATTAGATTTTAGATTGAGTTGAGTGAAATGAATTAGATTACAAGTAAGAATAGAAAGCAAGTGGAGAAACAAGAATAGTCACTGAGTGAAAACTACATAAAATAACCAGAATCCACAACATCATCCAAAAGACGAGTAAAGAAATAAAGAAGCGACAAGTTAGTAAGACGAGAATAAAATGAGGAGAACTGGGATAAATATTGAGAACTTGGAATGATTTGTAACAACTTTGGATTGATAGATAGACGGATTAACATTGGACATTGAAAATTGAGTACTGAGCATTCAGCATGTCTCACGTCTTGTATCTCGTATGTTGTAGCAAGCTACTGGTAACTGGTAGCTTTGAGAGTCTAGCGTCTCTAGTTGTGAAGAAGATAAAAGTAAATAAACGAGTTGTTGAAACTGAAATAGCAAAAAGCAAAAGAAGTGAGACACAGGATTGACTTGTATCCCACAAAATATATTATATTGTGATAGTTGTAAGTTGTAAGGTAAAGGACAAGGACATATTTTTGTACAGAAGAAAACCCACTACTTTTACTACATAGACATAATACTCAGATTCAATACTCAGTAGAACAGAACATTGAATATAATGACGACAATGCAAATTGCAAATGGTCAGTGGTGCTTAATCCTTATTAATACAGAGAATCAAGTAAAGAGTATAACGAGTAGGCAGATTCAAGATTCAAGTGTGACCAGTCCTCAGTCGTCTTCATCTCACATAAATATGAGAGACTTTTCTACTTTTTGCTTCTCTTCTCATCTCTGACTCTCATTCATTCATGCTCATCACTTATCACTCAACTTTGAGCTGCTGTATACTAGTACTGTACACTTTGTTTCTACTTGAATTATAAATTGGTATATTTTGTATATATTGATATTGATATGAAAAATGCTCTTCTTCTTTTTCTTTCTTTCATGAATAGTTTTTCCCTATACTTTAAATATCATCAGTGCTTCAGACTTCAGGTTTTCTTTCATTTCATTTCTCATTTGTGTTACCCCCTTCAAATATATCTACACAATAATAATAAACAATACACACTTCTACTCTAAATACTAAATACTAAATACACGTACCATATTGGTATATTGTTACTAGTATGCATAAGAGAACCGTCCCCTGATGAAATATTCTTATTTACTATCCACTAACCACCAACAACATTTTCCTTCTGTCTGTGTGTCTCATCTTCTTCATTTCTCCACATTCTAAATAATACTTTTTATAATATGATTCTGACGCTTTTTATATCTCACTACTAGTAAATGCTCCTCATATTCATACGCATCATTTTATACATTCTACATGATACTTTTCCTTTTGTCGTACTACTATGCTACTTACTTTTAATCGTTTAATCAATAGTCTCTGAATTCTGAACTCACTCTCTTCTCTGAATCCTGTATATTTACTTGCGAAAATACGTTTATAGAATAAAAATTATTAGATTATAATATGGTTTTTCTATTTAAGAATTTACTATTTATTTACTGGTTGATGCTTTTGACTTTTGATGCATGAGAGGAATACAAATGAGAGCCCTTTGAGTTTTTAGGGACTACACGTACAAATTGACCTCAATCAGGATTAGAAATAATATCATATCCTCATCATTCATCATCATCAATAATAATTAATCATTGGGGTATTTAGAAAAGGTCAAAAGTAAAAAAACAGGACACTTTTTTTCTTTCAGATTATATATATAGATAAATTTGTATTATATAGGATTTTTATTTTGTAATAAATTTTCATATAAATTGACTACAAAATATTATGATTCTTATATTATTATTTTTTGTGTCTTGTTTCATATATCATATGTGTCTTTATATATCTTTTAGTACTATTATAAATATATTATTGTGTTCCCTTTAATAGTGTACATTGTATAATATATAGAATATGTAGCGGCTATAATATATACTTTTTCTATCAGTTGTTTCAAAAAATCAATAACTATTAAAAATACTCGAGTACCTCAATAATTATCAATATTTTTGTATAGGCAATTATTTATATACGTCAGTGTATGACATGCGACATGTCAATATATGTAATATTTATGTACAATGTACAATATTATATTATTGTTTCTAGTCAAATGTACAAAACTTTACAACTCTCCTAAAAACCTTTTATAATATAATAAAAACGTTCATCATGATTCACGATATTATATTATAAATGTTCTATATTTTATAGAAAATATCAGCATTTTGTAACACATTTATATATTATATGCATTTAGTATATATAAATGTGTTACGATAAATCTGTTTGTTATAATATATTTCATAATAAAATGTACTTTTTATGAGGTTTAATAATCTATACATTATACATTGTGTTTCTCTAAAACTTTTTCTAAAAGGCATAATATTATATAAAATAAAGTCATATATTAATTAATTTATCAATTATTAATCATAAATCATAATAATTTGGATTATTTCCCAGTACATTTTCCTAACTTGTACAGAACATGTAAAAGTAATGCGCAGTTTGCTACACATTAGACACGCGTACACTAAATAATAATAGTCTTTTCTAAACAGTTATAATTATGAGTAATAATTATTGTTGACAGCCAAATCGTACATTATATAATACAACATCATAATATTATATAGTACAATGTACAATCATATACATTACACAATATTATATACAATGGTTATATTGTAGAGTTTTAATTACTAAATACCCTCTACACTTTTTTATTTCCTATACTAAAAAAGGTTTGTCGGTCTGTATATAAATATTCAGCACGCATAAAAATGTCTACGGTATAAAATAGTCGATACCCTTTTTTGATACTATATAAGCATCACCATTATCTACATTTTTTATCCATATTATTATTTATACAAAGGCTGTATTTAACAGAAATTATATTATTATAAGGCCATACTGTGAGTTGTGAATAATGCATGTAAAGTAAATTAAAGAATGTAAATAATATATATATTTTAATACTACATACTACATAATATAATTAATGATTACGTACTACGTACTGCAGTACTTTTACCATTTAAAATAATATAAAGTCCATATTCCACATTATTCAAATTAAAATTAGTTAAAAATAATATTATAAAGGTCATTAAAGGTATTCGATTATGATCAAAGTCCATAATGTACGCAATTCGCACATTCTGTACGCATATTTTTTTTACCATTCACTAGCTAAAAACTAGCTATACACGTAATATATTATACTTTTAGTACACAAAATAAACAATTCTCTCTAGTCATATAATACATTTTCTATAATATTATACCCTCTTTTTACATAATACATTACCATCAATCATCAAACACGGAATGAAGGGACGGTTTTGGAGTTTATATATATTTATAATTTATAATATATAAAACAATTAACAATTATTATTATATGAACAAATAGCGAATAACTAGAAATATAAGGAAGATAAAATGTGTACTATTTTGTTTAAAAATAATCTAATGATGATAATCCTACACATAATCTATCTTGTTTTTAATGTTAGAACACATATAAATATGTATCTATAATTTCCTTTGCTAGAATTCTAATTCACGAGCATACATATTCCAAAAGAAGAAAATATGTAAAATACATTATATACTTAATTAACATTTAAAACAATATAATGATAGTAAAAACTCTATGTCAAAGGTAAACAACAACATGAAAGGCAAGGTGAATGTAAAAACTAATGAAACCGTTACAACTTTTACAAATCTAAAATGATATAATATTATTCTACATATTCTATAAGAAAAAGAAGAATCCATAATATATTTGACTAAATAATATCTGAGATAATATAATATAAACCGTTTTATTTTATTTTTTTTAAAGTCACAATTAGAGGAATATTCAGAAAAAAACATAGATTGTTCTCATCTGTTTTCTGTAGCATGATTAAGATTACTCATTATTCTTTATTCTGTATAAATATTGCAGTTAAGAACTAATTCCCAAAATTAAAATACTTGTAAAATGTATACCCTATTTTATGGCCAACTATTTAAAATGAAGTGCTCAAACGTTATAATACAGTATTCCTCATTGTGATATATAGAATATTATAGAAAATACATATACATAAATACAAACAATCAATAAAACTCTCTACAAAATAAACCAAATGTTAATTTCGTGTGTTTATATAATTTCTCTCTAGTACACACATGAAACAACTTGCTCGAAATGATTATGTATATGCATAATAATAAACAGATATGTTTTGTAGATAATAAATAAGAATAAAACCGCATATACAAAACGAAAATATATATTTGCCTTTTCTACTATATATCTATGTAATATATAATATATATATAAAGTATATAATATACTTTCATGGCATAATAAATAATCTGTCTGTCTGTTTGTTTGTCTCATACGTAATGTGTGTAAATTGTGTGAGTGTATAAGAAAGAGTAGAAAAGTAATAATGACGATTATTATGATTTATGATATACATGACTAAGTCGTCTAGCTATTTTATATTATATTCTATTTTCATTATGAGGTATAAAGATGTAGATGAGAGGAAAAAGCTCATTGTGTCAAATATATAAAATATTATATGAAATATTCAATGATGAACAATGTAAGTAAATAGTAAAGGGAAGAAGAGAAAAATAAAACACATAAACGTACATGATTTTAGATCATTGATCTATAAAGCACCAGATGGACATTTCCACAATCGGTTTTTTTCAAAAAAGTTGATGAGGGAGTGTGAATAAGAAAATCTTGCTTTGGCTGATGACAAAAATGCAACTGACTCTTCTTTCCCGTCAGCAGAAGTTGTTCTAATGAGATAAGTCCATTTTCCTTTTTGTTTGACAACTGCCATAACTTGAGGATCTCCTCCGACGACTAACGATTTTGGTACGGCTACTTTTTGTTCTGTAGTAGAAGTAGGAGTAGATGTAGTAGTAGTGGTGGTATTAATTTGAGCTGAATGAATACGAGAACGTAGGGTTGGAGGAGCAGCAATAGGACTACTAGTTGGATCATTTTCAAAATTTGCCTATGAAAATATTACAAAACAATGATAATAATAATTATTTACCATTTTGGGTATTAAAATCACAGTAAAATGATATACATTTTAATAAAAGTATTTTTTAAAAAAAAATTATTATAATCTCATTTTATTACAAGTACCTGAAGCTGAGCAATATTTCCATTACTACTACAAGTGGTAGCGTCTGAAAGAGCATTTTCTGGTTGACTTGTCAATGATAATTCAGATGAGGACATTTGAAGATTTGATGCTAATCCATATTCAGTACCGGATGTATTTAAACTATGATTACTAGGAACGGTAATACCATGCAAACAAAGCATTTCATGTCTTTTTTGTCTCCACTCCTGAATATAAAACTTGCCACATTTCTCACATGCCTTTGTATTTTGATTTTGTTTTAAAACAGATGAATAAAAAGTAGTTCCATCAGATATGGGCAAAGTTTCCGCCCCACCGATAAGAGGTATATTTAAAACTCCATCACATCCTCCTTCATGTTTTTTTAGTCTCCAAAATTGTTTAAACTTTTTTCCACCTAATAATAAATAATAAATAAAAAAAGGATTCAAGATTTAAGATGATATTTTATATTTTACATATTTTTGTTGTTTTTTTTTCATTAAAAAATTTGAAGAGTACTATAACTTTTAATTTGAATTGAATAATTTATTGATACATTGCATTTTATAATAATAACATTTTACATTTTATATTTTCTTACATTTTGTACATATTTTCCTTGGACCACCCCTCCTCGCCATCGCCGCCGCCCTCATCTTTCCTCCAGTGGTCCAAGGTGAGGCTTGCAGTACTCCCCCTGATGTGTGTGGCTCAGCTGATCCATTATCAATTGAGGTAGTAGTAGTAGGAGTAGTGGATGTATTAGGACTGTATGTAGCACCAGAAATATCATTATTGAAACAAATTAGTTGATGCCTTCGAAGTCGCTTCACTTGCTTGTAAACCTTTTGACAATTTTGACATGAAAAAGTTTCTTTTCTTCCCTTCTGAGGAGGAGGACGAGGAGGTCTTGCAAAACTAGATGATACTGTTGTCGTTGGGGTTGTCAATGCAGCTTCAAAACCAACTTCATCACCCAGAGAAGTTGATGTACACACAAGTTGATGAGCTCGTAATCGCTTAATGTGCATATACAGTCTTCCACATTGACTACAAGCAAAGGATTTTTGATGCCATCCTCCATGAACGAGATCCATATGATCTCTCAAGTCTTTCATTAAGGAAAATCTTTCAGGACATCTAGGAAATCTACATTTAAAATGTTTTGCACCCTTTTGTCTCCAATGGACCCTTCAATTACCAAAAAAAAATACAATTAAAAATGACCATTTCTAAAAATACCGTTTTAGTTCATAATTCATAATGTAAAACAAAATATACTGTTATGCACAATATGTTTTTTATTTTTATAAATCATCTCACCTTTTTCTACCAGGACTCTGCCACGGTTTCCTATTGTATCATAAATAAAATTTACATTAAAATTAGCTTCGTGTTAAACATTTTACATGTACAATAATTATTGTCATGTTAAACATTTTGCAATGGAATAGTTATTATTATTTTACTTCATTTATAATGTACAATACTACTAATAATTTGTAATCTATAATCTGTAAAATCATTTGTTATTTATACCTCATCATTCCAGCATGACCCAAAGCCGTAACAGCTCGTTGATGACTTCTTCTATGAAGAGTTAACGAGCCCATAAATTTATATGTTTTACTACACCCAGGCCAACCACAATGATAGATTTTTTGACTTGTGTATCCACGCTTTGAAATATATCTAGCACTAATATTTGTAAAATACAAAAAAATACACACGTAAAAATAAAATAATCCATTTTCATTGAAACATTAAAAAATGTATCTACTATATCTAATAAATAACACGTTTGTTGTTTCACTAAGTTTTTTTTTTCACCTTGAATACTCTGCAGTAGCCGCCCAACCATTTGTTGTTGTGGAACTAGGCATTTCATGACCATTATTAAAAGGAGCTGCATCATATGAATTTTCTGCATCTATTTCATCTGCCATTTCATCAACATCATCATCATCATCATCCATTAGTTCATAGTCATTTTCTTCAGCGGATAGATAAGGCATCTGTACTTGAGGGTAACCATCTCGTTCATGCTATAAAATGTATTATGGAAAACATTCTTTTCATTTACAATGTAAATTATATCAAAATGAATGAAAATGATTTTACATTCACTTGACAGTTGAAGTAATACGCTATCATACTCAAAAGTGTTATTTTATGTATTACAATAGTATTATTATCAATTATTATTATTATGTACCCTGAAACTAGTATTTTTAGGTGGCCTTCCAACTCTTTTTCGAACACAATCATTGGGTTGAGGACTGTAGGCAGGTTCGCCGGATTCATCATAATGAGCTTCTTCTTCATCCTCTTCTTCTTCTTCTTCTTGGTTTACAATACTTTCTAATTGTTGTTGTTCTTCTTCTTCCTCTAGTTGTTGTTGTTGGATTCTTTCTTCAATACCTTGTTCTTCTTCCTCTTGATTAATTACATTATCAACAGCACCTTCAACAACATTATTTTCATCACCATCACCATCGCCGTCTCCACCACCATCAGAAACATACAAGTCTAAAGGGTCTCTCTCACAATGTGTTTCATTTTGTTGTTGCTCTACCTTCACCTAAATCAAAGCATATAAAATATACTTCATAAAATTGACATTTTATAGTTTAATGTATACAAAAAAATATTATATAAATTTATTTTTTGGTTTGACAGACAACACAGGGTTCATAGTTCATACAGTTTCTCTCTATAATTATTAATTTAAAAAAATATTTTATATTTTCAAATATATAATAATATATACATGTATTAAGAAATACAACTACATGTATTTTTTTTACTTTATGAGAGTAATAATTTATAACAACAAGAAATAACACTTTTTGTTCATGTCAATAATTTTGCTTATAAATTATAATTGATACAAATATTGTATTATGTATTACGTGTATCTATTTGTATGATGTGTAATGTGTAATACATGTAATACATGAATCATGTATAATATAATGAAAATTACTTACTTTTAACATCAAATCTAGAAAAGAACTTGACATTTTTATAATGACGAACACAAGCACACAACTTTAATGATAGAATTACACCGTCATTTTTTTAAAAATAGTTATTATGGTAATTCCTTCTCTAATCACTCTCAACACTAACTATAATTATTAATTATATAAAATTATAAAAGAAAATTATATTGATGAAATGTGAAATTGTTTGATCTCTATAGTGGTTTGAAAGTGGTCCCATCAAGGAGAACGCGTCTCATCGCCTCGTTTGTACTCATGAGAAATTTTACGGAAAAAACTGTTTTTTTTTGTACCAGAGAATATAATGAAAAACTATAAAACATTTTGCAAATTCATTTTATCGAAAAATTCAAAGCTATATTTGCACAAAAGTGCACAAACATACTATTAATATTATGATAAAGGGTGTCCGAATCAAAATGAAT
>JABASP010002017.1:0-23391 GCA_019776565.1 Sminthurinus signatus | reverse complement strand
TTATTTTATGTTACATTTTACCATAATATTACCATAATTTAAGTTAAAAGACGGTCAAACTCAAAATATTTATGGTAAATATACGGTAACTTTAAAGTGTATGTGCTATAAGGGTATTTGTATTTGTAATCATAATATAATGATTAGGATAACCATGATACAAAAACGTAATAAATAAGCATTATCATATCATTGCACAAAATACAAAATACAAAACACAAAACACAACCTTTTTACAGGAACAAAATGTATCGTATTATTTTTCACTGTGTTGTACTTAAAACTTAAAATTCCCATTATGTTTCACACATTTGAGCTCAATGACTCAATTTCAATTTCAACTTCAACTTCAATTCGTTCTTCATTCCTCCAAATCAAACATGAGTAATGTGTAAAGAGTAAAGAGTATTCAATGCCAATCGCCAGTGCATGAAAATGAAAATTATTGAAGATTTTCTAGCATTTATTTTAGATTCTAATTTTGAGTTGACTCATGACTCATATAAAAACCTGCCAGTTAAAAGTTTAAATTTAAAATAATCCTCTCAGCTCTCTTCAAAATATAAGCTTTACTTAAATTTTTTATTACACATTTATTATTTTGTGGGTTTGGATTGTGATAAATAATAAATAATAAATAAAAACTATGGAACAACAACTGAACAAATGAAGAGCAGCAGTTGTCAGTTTTATAATGTAAAAATACACTGTACACTGTATTTTTGCCCTCCCACTTTATTACACTTATATTTTATCTATCAAAAATGTTCATTTGATATTGGATATTTGATACACACTACACAGGCGAAGGATGTGTGAGTAATCAAATGTTTGTTTCACATTCCGTTCTCCGTTCTCATGTACTCAACACTCAAAGTTCGTGGTAGGTGAGATATATATTTTTTGATTATTTTAGGTTCATGGCTCGTGGAATTCCAATGGCCAATGGTAAAACAATTCAACACAAAATGTAAATGGTTTCTGAACGAACAAAAATAATATGAAAATTGATCAACATTTTCTACAAAAAAAATAAGTTTGATTCAACGCCGTTTAAAATATTTATAAACAAATGACAGATTTTTATCTTGCAGATAGATTGTTTTTTTTTGGTGTAGGCTTAAAGATCTCGATTACTCAACTTAAAACCTCTTGAAAATGTATCAAACTCAAAAATCATAAATCAGTATCACGCAATTTTTTCTAGAAAAAAAATGATTAATTCAACGCCGATTAAAATATTTATAAGCGAATTACAGATTTTTCATCTTGAAGATAGATTGTTTCACTTTCTCAAACACAAAGAACAAAGTTCGCAATTATTCAACTTGAAATCCCTTGAAAACGACTCAAACTCAAAAATCAGTATGCAATTAAAAAGTAAAAAGACAAATGATAAAAAAAAGAAAACAAACCGAAATGAGACTGAGCGAGGGTTTTTCCTGCATCCAAGACGATGACGGTGAGGATGAAGAGGAGGAAGAGGAAGATCCAGGAGAAGGAAAACGAGATCACTGTGCTCTTCATGGTCATTATTATTCATAACAGTTCACAGAATTACACTGAACACTGAATATCAAATACATTGAATGAATGAATGAACAAATCCATCCAACTCGAATCTCGTCTGTACTTTGCAAAATTTCACTACACTTTATACTTTATTTAATTCATTCAAAATTCAGAGCACATGGCTTTTCTCTTTTCTATTTTCTATGTGTTTTTGTTTACTCTATTCTCTTCTTGTATCTCTTCCCTTTACTTTCCTTTACTTTACTTGAATATAACTATGAGTATCAGAGTCAGCACGCAGGATCATGTCATACTCATAACATGACAGCATTTTCCTGCACGCACTCCATACACCGTCCACCAAAAACAGCACTACAAAATTTACATATTTATACCACACACATGTATAATGTAAAATGTACACTTTATTCAGAAAACTGAAAACAAACAGGAGCAGATTACAAATAAACTCCTGGCTCAATTTCACCGGAACAGAGAAACCAAAGTAGAGAACAGACACAAAACTCCACCACACTCTATTTACTATTTACTATTTATCCACACTCAAAAATTGAAACTAAAACTGTAGAATGAATTTGCACTTGCTTAAAAAATAATAATAAAGACACGCACTTTAATCCCCGTCGTTTGTTTGTTTTTGTTGTTGTTTTGTTTTGGTTTGTGCAATTTCCTTGGTATTTTCTATTATGAAGCGTTATGAACTATGAAGTAATAACGTCAAATTAGATTTATGCGTAAATGGTAAATAGTAAATAGCTCCAACCACAAATACAATACAAATGCACTTGTATTTGTTTATACACAGTATTTTGTATTTAGTATTTAGTTTACTATTTACACATTACACACAACAACAATAACAACAAGTTGCACTCTTTCAATTTCAGTTTCTATTATTAACCATCAACTGCGTACATTATTTTTTCAACTGTGTAATATATTGCTCTTTTTTATGAACACGTGCAAGTGGTTGGTTCAAATTGGCTTAACTCCTGTTGAACACCGAGCAGATAAAAGTGGAACAAAAGCACTGAACTAAACTGAGCTGAACTGAATCGTTGAATCGTGTGTAGTTAAAAGAGTCAAAAGACTAAAAGAGTGAGGGAACGTTTTAAACGTTTTATATATTTAATTATTCACATGACAATTTGAATTTGAATTTTGAACAGGCGAGTTGAAGTTGAATTTGATTTTTTGATACACAGCACAAACCGAGTAATGAAATGAGAATGTTAATTTTAATGTTGATGGGTGATTTAATGTCTAATGTCTAGTTAAATTAAAAATGTCTCATGTTCTTCCTCATTGCTTTCGTTTTCATTTTCATTTTCATGGCTCATTATGCTTAATAAGCAATTTCTAAATCTCTAATCTGGAGTTGAGTCAGCTCATTTCATTTAAATAAATAAATAAATGAGTAAATGAGCGAGTGGAAAAAATTTTGTGTGGTCTTTTTGTCTCTGTTTGTATTTTGTAGTTTACACTTTACACCAGACACACGAGCCACGAGAGAAACAAACCAGCAACAAAATAACACTGTGGCTGATTTAATCAAGTCCACTTAATTACGACGATGGAGAAGACAAAAGAGCGAGCGAGCGAAAGAGAGAGAGAGAGAGAACAAACTACGTTTAAATAATTTAAGAGGAATTAGACTACACGCTTAAAAGTACACTAATTTTCTCTAATTTTCGGTACTCCAGTTTCTCTTGTATTTATGTACTTATTTTCCTCTCATTTAAAACAGTTGCATTTGTACAATAAAACACACAAAAATCAAAAATTAAGGTTTTTCATTCTACTGAGTTGGACGCCGTTTGCAAATTTCAGCACTTTTTTTGCGGATATCCAACTCGAGATTATTTTTCATCATTGAACAAAAGGCACAAAGATTCAGAAAAATAAAATCCCGAAAATCACCTGGAGTTTATTTTGTACATAGCTAATAAAAAGAACTATTTTTTTCACTTTTATTTTCAGCCGTTGATGGAAAATCAATGATGAGTCTAATCTAATTTAATCCACGGACAAAAAACGAGACAAACTTTGTGGACATTGAACTGGACTGGTGAAAAGTTTTGGATTTGGCTTTGGCTTTGAATTTGGATTTTGGGAACTGTGAATCAAGTCTCAATTCTAGCTTTCCTCTAGCTTCTAGTCTCACACCCACACTTTTCTTCTTTTTTCCCTTTCACAGTAATGAATTGGCCGTCTCAATTCTGAAGAATCAAGAGTTACACAATATCGATTCAATTTAAAATTGAACTTGGACTCGGATTTGAACTTTGACGTTGACGTTGAGTTTTATAATAACAGGAGCAACAAATAGTCGTTCCCGTCCTCGTCAACTTCTCTATACTCAAAACTCAATACTCAATACTCAATACTAAAAATACTTTATTACATCACAAAGTGCACAAACTTAAACACAAGCACAAGAAACAAGACACAAGAAGTTGTGTCTGTCTCTTTTAAAATAAGAAAAAGTTGGTGAGTAAAGTAAGCTGACTTTGATGATACTGATTCTGATGAAGCTGATGCTTCTACTTCTCTGCTTCTTTTACTACAGCTTTAGCTTTAGCTTTGACTGTAGCTTTGACTGTAGCTGTAGCTGTAGCTGATGTTGATTTTGATGTTGGTGGTGCTGGGAATGAGCTTAAAAGCCTCCAGCATTTCCAACGTCCTTTCCTCTTCACTTTAACTTTAACTTTGATTTCGTTTCCCTCTCACTCACAACTCACACACACAATATACAAACACTCATTCACTCGCTCACTCACTCGCTCGCCAGCACAAAAACAACACCACACAACACACAACACAACAAGATAACACAACATATGTATTTCTTTTCCACTCTCGCTTTGCTTTTGGTTTTGGCTCTCGCTTTAGTCTGTTTTTTCACACACACAACAGAAAATGTCCATGTAAAATCTAGTGTGGATTTTGTACAATGTACATTGTAAATACACGGCCAAAGCCAAAGCCAAACCACTGACATTATCACAATCACATGTTTTGATACGGATTTTCTCATCTTGTTTACAGTTTACAAGGAAAATTCCAATTCAAATTCCAAGTCAAAACTCGACTGTCGCTTTTGCTTTTGCTTTTGCTTTTGCTATCGATGTCGATGTGGATGTCGAGCGTGTGGATTTAAGATGTACAATCAACAATCTACAATCTTTGTAATCCACTCACCGAGATGTGAGAGATGGAAGATTTAAGATATTGTACATTATACAATTTTGATATTAGATAATACAGATGCATTCATGTGTGTGTTTTGTGTACTGAGCCGCCTTTACTCTTTACTCTTTACTTTTTACCATCTACGAAAATCCAATATCCAAAATCCAATCCATTCCAATAACATTGAACATTTTATTTGTTCTTCTTTCTTCTAGATCTCAGTCAGTCAGTGTTCAGTGTTCAGTTTATCATGACTCAATACTCAATATTCGATACTTGATACTTGATAATATCTACAATCTACAAAGACAGATACAAATACAAATAGAGTGTAAAGACTAATGATAATTTCACATGGGGAGAGGCAGATCGAAGAAAGAAGACAGACTGGAAATTTTTTTCACCTTGAGTCATCAATTTCTAATCTCAATTCTCAATACTCAATACTCAATACTCAATAGAACGTCATGTATTGAATAGAGGAGCAAAGAAATAGTAAAGTAAATGAAATGGAATGAAAAGGAAATGATGATGATGCTGATGAATCCTTTTACAATTTTTTATCCTCATCAGTTCAGAGGTTTTTTTGTGGTGAGGGATGAGGCATGTACAATTTAATACACAGTGTACAATTGGCAGTGTAATAAGCAATAAGTAATAAGTAATAATCATACTTCTGTCTTGTTCTTGGTCTGTTTAGCTGTTTAGCTGTTTATCTGTCCACCCACACCACCATTTAATTTTTCTTCCATGGAAAATCACAAATCCAATCCAAATACAAATCATCCGTAAAAAATTGGATAGAAAATAAATGTAAAGCACAAAAGTTCAGACCAAAATCAAAATCAAAACCAAAACCAGCAAGAGTAAAGTAAAAAGTAAAGAGCACCCAAAATTCTGCCTAAAATGAACACAAGACACAAGGTAAAAAATCCAAAAAAGTAGTCTAGTAAAACCTCACACGAGTCAAAATCAGAAAGAGGAAGAGCATCAAAGTCAAAGTGAACATCAAAATCAAAATCAAAGTTAGAAGTCAACTTCAGCATCAGCATCAGCATCAGCCTCATCCTCAACGTCAAAAATTTGAAATCAAAACTGTCAAAGATGGGATGAAACAGGAAATTACAGGCTGTGAAGCTCAAGCTCAAACTCAAACTCAAACTCACAAACACTATCAACAATATTCGACTTCTCGGCTACGTGAAAAAAGTGTAGACTCAGGCAAAAAAGAAGAAAATGTACAGCCAAAAATGAAGAGCTTCATCGAATCATCATCATTTTGGTCGTAAGTCGTAAAACGGAGGTGAAATTTGATGGGACGGATTTACACTTTACACAAGTTTTGTAATGTTCCATGCTAAATGTTCAAAGCTTAATGCTTAATATCTGTAGCCGTACTTTATGTTCAACGTCCAATGTTCAAGTCCATAAAAAAAAGCTGGTGTAAAATATGATGGGATAATAATATGGTGTCCACCACTCTATTTTCCACCATGTAATCATCTTCATCTTCATCATCGGCATCGGCAAGCACACTCGCCACGCCAGAGGACAAGAAAAAATAAATATAATGTGCTATATAAAGATGAAAGATGAAAGAGACGGAGGACGGTGGACACTATTTATTCACCTATTTATTTATTTTCCACCTTAATGGGCCTCTTAAATCTCTCCATTTTATATTTTATCTGTATCTGTAGGTTGAAGAGTAGACTGTCCCGTGTGAGCCCAAACATAAAAATCCCAATTTTTATCAATTTAAATGTGTTTAACAGAGTAAAATAATATTTTCTGTAAAGTTTTCAGTCTCTCCGACTTGATTATGGGGTCATTTGATGAGGTTAAAATCTGAAATTTGTATGTGATTCGAAATACAATATCAAGTTTTTGTTCGATTTGAACGCCGCTTACGCAAGTATTCCAGTTCCTCGTGCTATCATTGTCAAGTTATTATTCTGGGATGCGCTAAGGCACTTGTAACCGGAATTTTCTTTAAGCGGCGTTCAAATTAAACAAAAGCTTAATTTATTTTATCAAATCACATTTAAATTTGGGTAGTTGAACCTCATAAAATGACCCCTTAATCAAGTCGGATCGACTCCAAAATCCACAGAAAATGTTATTTTATACTCTGTCAAACACATACAAATGGTTAAAAATTGGTTCTTTTACGTTTGGGCTCGCACGGGACAGTCTATTGAAGAGCATTAACATTAAACATGAAAATGAAATGTTTCATTATATTTTATATTATGTTGTGTATTTTATTGTGTTGTACATAATTTATGAATTTATGAATTATGAATTATGGCATGTAATTACGAGGAAAAGTCACACTTTGTGTCATATTTTTAGCTTCACAACTATCATTATCTTTTTTTATCTTTATGGGGATCGTCATCACAACAAAACAACTAACAACAAATCACGTAACTTGTTTCTTTACCTTTAACTTTCATCCTAATTTTCTTGATTTTGATTTTGATGTTGATGTTGATCTCGATAAACAGGACACGAAAATCCCGCCAGCAAAATAGCTACAATCTTCAATCTACAGTGTTTGATGCCAATTGCAATGTATCTACGAATTATCATTTTATGAGGAAAAGATGACGAAGAATCCCCTTTTCTCCCCTCCAGCCGCAATATATCACACTCCAATTTATTTATGCAGACTAAAAAGTCTAGTACAGTTGAAAATCAAAATATTATGATGAGCCTTATGCTTTATTGCACATGATACAGGATGTAGAATTTATGCATCTTTTTAAGTTATCTTGATTCTTCCTAAAATCGTGGTTTAGATTCCTTCATTAGCAAATTATGAAGAAATTTATTGATGAGGAGTATTTTTACAATATTTTTGATGTGGATTGGAATGGATTTTGTGTCGTTCACTCTGGACGCTGGACTTTGAGACTGGAGACACAATTCTCAAGTTAACATAAAAATCAAGAATGAAGAATCAACAAGACAATATAAAAGACAGAGAGACAGAGAGCGAGTAAAAAAATCTACAGAGAACAGAGAACACACCTTGTGTAAATCAAGGAGTGTTTTCACTCTCAACTCTCAACTCGTGTTTCTTGTTCAGCATTCAACATTCAAGTTGCAGTGATAATAAACTTGTAATGCATAATATATTATGCACAATAAAGTGTATTGCACTGGACTGTCGATCTTTTGATTGACTTTGACTTTGAGACTTTGTGACTTTGAGCGTTGATATTGTGAGTTTTCTATTTACTGTTTACTATTTGCTGTATTTGTAATGAGGATGAGACGATGAAGATTCACAATATTTTCTTTGTTCAAAATTCAAAATTGAAATGTCTCGTGGATCTCGTGGATTTTTGCGCGTGTTCCTCTTTTACTAATTGATTGAGTATTGAGTATTATGAGCTTCAAGTTTTTTCTGCAGAAATGATAGTGATTCAAGATTCAAGTTGTTTGTTGTTTTTACTCATGGTTTAGAATTTAGAATTGAGACACGATGACAAAAGAACAAGAAGAAGAAGAAGAAGACTATTGACTTTTGGCTGTTGACTGTTGACTTTGACTTTGAATTTCGTCTGTTATTTTTATTCTGAATATTGAATTGTCATTCCACTTGAACTTGGAGAACTCGACAACTCGACAACTCGATAACTTGACTTGAATACTTTTGGCTTTTGGCTCTTTCGTACTTTGGCTTTGAGAATCTTTGACTCTTGGAACTTTTCCCAAGTGGATATTCAAAATCTCCCACTTGACATTAAGCTGCATACTGAATACTGAATGTTGAATACTAATGAAGATGTTTTGTCTTTTCTTTGTCTTTGTCTCTGTGTTTACTTTGGGTACTTGATTTGATATTTGATTCAAAATGATGTTGGGTGTTGGGTGGATTAACAATAAGCAATAAGCAATAAGCAGACTGTTTAATGCTTAATGCTTAAAGCTGCAGGGAAAGTATTTTGTGCATTAAATATTGAATACAGGATACGGAGCGTTGAGAATTGAGAATTGAGCATTGAGTCGACATAAAAGGTTTATAGGGAAAATAATTTGCACTCAGCATATGATAAATAAAATGGCAATGATAATGGATAATGGCAATGGCAATGACTGTGTACTGTGTAAATGATACAGCATAAAACCCCTCATAATAAAGTGCACAAATGTTCATGTTCATGATCATGATTCCGTAAATAATAATGTTAATAATAATACTATTATCTAAATATACTTTATATTCTGTACTATGTACTATGTACGATACGGTTTGATATGTGTCCATATTGAGTGTAATAATAATAATCATAACGAGGAGGAATTTAAAGTGGGCATCCTCTCATGATATATCAGTTGATACGAGTTGAACTGATATGGATATCTGTATTTTGTATTTTGATTTGGATTTTGATGCGAAACACACTGTAATAAATGCACGTATGCTTTGTTGCTCCCTGAACACTGAACATGACTGTGACTATGATTATTATTGTGATGATGATACAAATTTCACAGTTGGACGTAAATGGTAAATGGTTAGAATCTAGAATCTAGTATTATCGATATCTCTTTGGTTTGCAAGGTGAAAGGATGAGAGACCAAATCACAAAGCCAAAGCCAAGAGTCAAAGCCTCAAGTAAAGCTAAAGCCATAGATTAACCTTGCCAATAACCTTGTTATTACACATAACACATAAAATATCCAATGTAAAATGTAAAGTATACAGCTTATAATGTACACACAATTTACAATTTATGCACAAAGGTGAGTCTCATTTTGATTCTCTACTTTAACTTTAAATACACTTGAAACTTCCAGGTAAAATTTAACCCACCAGAACCACAACCACAACTAGATCCAAAACCAGAATCAGAGAGACAACGGCTTAGAGCTAAAAACAGATAAATCACAATCATAATCATAATCGTCAAAAGCATGTACAACTTATGCTGTGAAATTTCCTTTCAATCTTGATGTTTGATGCTTGATTTCATATTCTTGATCAAATTAAGTGGTCATATTTTTGCACTCAATTTTTACAATAACAATGATTAAAGAATGAGGCGCCAATTTTAAAACTGAGGACGGACGACAGAGCTTTAGTGACAGTGAAATGAAATATTGCAAGTTGATTATGAATTATGAGCTTTTCTCTTCTCATCTTTTACTTGTCAATTGTCAGAGCAGAGGATGAAGCTAAAACACATGTGAACTTTTAAATTTCAAAGAGTGACTTGTGACTTGTTAATACTGCGTGTTGTGTGTTGTGTGATAATGGGTAATGTTTTTGGGGTTTGGAATTGAATTTGAATTTGTATTTGAGCTTGGGTTTGGCGCCGTATTGTCACGGACACTTTGTTTTCATCTTTGTCATTTGTAATTTGTCATTCGTCATCTCTGTGCTTTTGCTTTATTGTCTTTGTCGTTGTCGTTGTCCTTTTCGTTTACTTTGCAAGTCTTGTTGTCTTGTTGTCGGCGTTCTTTACAGTTTAATTTGGTTTTGGTCCGTACGGACTTCCAATGGAGAACCTCCAAAGTATTTTCTTGTGTTTCATGTTGCGTCGTGTGATCCATCTTTCGTAAATTTGGAGGGTGTAAATAATAAATAATGAATAATGTATGCATGTTTGAAGGAGGCATGTGAAATGTGAAATGAGGAGTGTGATGAAACTACCCTCTTCCCTGTTTTTGGATTCAAAACTCGTCAGAGTTTGTACTCTTCATTCTGTGCTTTACCTTTTTAGTTTACCATTTGCCATGCAGCACACATACAAAAACACACACATTGTACACGATACAGGATGAAGGATGGAACACGGAGCATTAATTACTCAATGTACCTACAACCGACATTTTGTGCATATTGCATATCCTATTGAATATTGAATATTGCGAGCTGTGAGATGGGAGTTGCGAGTATTGTAGATTGTACATTGTAATTATCACACGTGTTATTAAATGCTAATTAATTTCCCATGTGCAAAGGAAAATGCTTAGGTGATTTGAATTTCATTATAGATTATATTACATTAAATTAAAAATCCTCAAGCCTCCAGCTCTCTCATATTCTCTACAGTGTAGAGTGTAGAGTGTAGAGTTTAGAGGGCTTTTCCGTCTTACGAGTCTTTAGATTTCATACTTCTTTTCCTTTAGGTTTCAAGCAGTAGAATTTTTGGGACGGGAAAAGAATTTGGGATAATTTGGGAGGAGTGATTTTAAATGTGGTGAATTATTAAAAGTATAATTATAAATTTTTAAAGCTTGTAATGATTTCAAATGCACGCACAATACACAGTACGCAGTACAGTCCGTTAAAAATTACAAATTACAAATTATGCATCGTTCATTCTACATATAAGCTAAATAATAAACAGCGAAGAGTAAACAGTTGAAATTTTATTCGTCTGTATTGTAAAATAAATAGCGAGAGTTGGACGCCGTTCACTATAAAAATGTCTCAAAAACTGACCACAATGTTGGAGTTGAAATGTATATAATAATTATATACTCGCATATGTGTAAATATAGTTGATTTACCTCTACGAAATTACATGTAGAGTATTTTTCACTAGTTTTGAGTGTTGACTTCTGACTCAACTTGTGCTTCCACAAAGCCAATCTACTCTTGTTTACTTATTAAATTAAAACCCGGATTTCCCATACATTCTTCTTCCTTGGTTCGAAAAGGTGTAAATCATGTTTTTTAATGTTTAATACTTGTATTAGAGTATTGTGCCTGTTGCATGATGGATGATGGAATAATAATGAGGAGGAAAATGTGATAATGAGATTATCTGTATGTGGGACCAAAGTGTATACCATAGTTTGAAGTTTGTAGTTTGGATTTTGAATCTTTATTATGTAATTATTCAAGTTTGTACCCAGCAAAAATCAGAGCAAAATAAGAATCAGAGTGCACAAGTACAGTATGAATTATGACTGACGGATCACGGAGGCAGAAGCTTGAAAACCCCGTACTCATGTATTTATTCGCCATTCGCCAACGCGAATAAATATAAATTTCCATCGTGGTGAGAGATGTCTAAAAATACGGTTATATACTGTAATTAATACAGAGTGCAGAGTCACAAATAGAAACAGCAAACAGAATTAACATGAAAAATACAGCTGCGGATGGATTATGCATTTTGCAGCCTTTTGTTTTTTTGTTTGTTTCAACTGCACCAAGTCAGATCAAGTCAATGATCATGGGTCAATAGTCAATACATCTAAACACTGTACTTGTGAAATATGTACGAGCATTAGGGCGAGTCATAAATTTTAAACGTAAAAATCTGATGTTTTTACAATTTTTACATGTTTGGGCTAGAAAAAATAGATTTTCTGAGAAGTTTCGAGTCAATCCGAGTTTGTTAAGGGGTCATTTGATTAGGTCAAAGTGTTTAAATTTGTATGTAATTTGAATAAAAAATCAAAGATTTTGTTCAATTTGAACGCCGCTAAAGCAAAAATTGCAGTTACAACTACTCATTTAAAGGAGACGGATACCCTATCAGCAATTGTAGCAAATCTAACTGTAATTTTTGTGCAAGCGGCGTTCAAATTATACAAAAACGTTACGTTTTTTTTCAAATCACATACAAATTTGAACACTTTAATCTCGTCAAATGACCACTTGACAAAGTCGGATCGACTCAAAACTTGACACAAAATCTATTTTCGCCAGCCCAAACATGTACAAATTGTAAAACCTTGGTATTTTTACGTTTGAAATTTATGACTCGCCCTAACGAGCATTGACCATGATTTTATTTCCATCTCTTGAAGATCAACTAAAAAGACTTTAACTGTCAACAGTAAACAAAAATATGTATGAGGGGTCGAAATACAATACAATACTTAATGAAACTTTATTTTTAAAATCCATCACCATTCGCTAAATTCGCCATTTCATTCCGCATTGAAAATCCAAATCCCAACACCGCAACACTTTTAAATTAAAGTTAGCAAGATTGTTCTAATTTTTGAACATTCTCAATGCCCAAGTCCGCCGTTTATTTAACATGGATCAAAATCAAATTCGCAACCAAAACCAAGCGAGTACAGGACAAAGTCCTCTGTCTAATGTTTTCCAATTTCCGATCTCTATTCATTGAAAATTAAACCTTCAGGAGCTTTTCCCTTGTGATAATGTTTTCTCCTTAGTTTCTCGTTCTCATTCTCGTTTGTTTTGATATAAACTTCTCAAAATATTTAAACGTCAAGCAAACCAAGGGAAAAGAGAAACCCTCGTTTGCTCACTGTCAATCGGATAATTGATGAGTGTAGTTTGCTCCACTAACAACAAAATCGACAATTGACAATTAAAAATTGACAGTTTTGGAGGAAAAAGACGTTCAGTAGTTGATGCTTCATGGCAAATCCCTTCACATTTAATTCTAAATGAAATGATGAGAGATGAGAGTGGGAAATGGGGAGAATTTAGGAATTAGGCAAAACATTTCGTTGGGCGTTCATCCTTTGTCCTTTGTTCTTAATCATTGCACATTACAAATTACAAATTACAAGTTACACATCACACATTACACATTACGAGCTCCATCTCTTTAGTAATGGAAATTAAAATAGACACGGAAATTAAACAAAAACAGAATCCATTTCCGCTTCTTGTTTATATAAATGCTCAGTTCAGTGTTCAATGTTCAGTGTTCAGTGTTCATCAGCTCACAATCAGAGGCTCTCTTTCCGCTTCTGTTTCTGTTTCTCTGCCTTTGTCTTTGTCTCTGTCTCTATTTCTGTGTGTGACAAATTTGGAATTGGTAGTGACAAAGATGTGCACATGAGTTAAATTGATGAGATTCTCCTCCGTCGTCCGTCCTTTGTTTTTGCTTTTGTGAATAGTGGATGGGAGAGTGAGTTGTTTGTTGTGTATTTAGTATTTACATCACTTTGTACTCCGTACTCCGTACTTCGCATTATGGATTCTCACTGTAAGTTGTAAGTTTAGATTGTAGAATAGACTGTTTCTCATTATCCCAACGTAAAAATCCCATGTTTTTACAATTTTTGTGTTAATCACAGTAAAATAAGATTTTCTGTCAAGTTTTGAGTCTTTTTTGAGCTTGTTTAAGGGGTCATTTGACGAGGTCAAAGTCTCAAATGTCAATGTGATTTGAACAAAATAATAAAGTTTTTGTTCAATTTGAACGCCGCTTACACAAAAATTCCATCTAAACACGGATCTTAGTGCACAGTAAATGTAGACAAAGATTTCGGGTAATGTCATTTGAATTTTTTTTAAACGGCGTTCAAACTCAACAAAAACGTTAATTTTTCTTTTCAAATCCCGTTGAAATTTGAGAATCTGACCTCGTCAAATGACCCCTTAAACAAGTTGGGTCCACTCGAAACTTGACAGAAAATCTTATTTTACTGTGTAAACACATAGAAATTGTACAAACTTGGGAATTTTGTAAAACAGTCTATTGTAGAAATGTAGAATGAAGAGAATGGAGGAAATTCATGCTTGTTTATTTATGTGCCGGAGACTGTCATTTTGAATTTAAGGGGCTTATGCATTATTTGTCAGAGACAGATTCTCCGCGCTCTAAGCTATTTACAATGCACAATTTACAATTTACAGTGTATCTACACTCTACATTCTAGATTCTAGAATTTATAGTGTAGACTGATTCTGATACTCGTTTTGATACTGATAGTGATAGTGATTTTGATTCTGATTCTGACTGACTGCAGGAGAAGTGATGGACAGACTCAGACTCAGAGTACAGCCGACACTCCAAAGCCCAAAACCCAAAACCAGGCTGAGGAATTATACGTAAAAGATTCATGGGATAAATACTGCATGGAAAATGCAGAATGGAGAATGAATGGGAAATGACTGGAGCCTGAAGAAGAGAAGCTGGAAAGAGAAACCTGGAAATTTTAAAATGCTCAAAGCTATTTATTCCCAGTTTCAGTTTCAGCCTCTGTTTCAGCTACACTTTGCTTTGACCGAGTCTGCATTTGTATTTGTAGTTGTATTTGGATTCGGATTTAGACTCAGAGTTTCGTTTGGTGCTCACATTTCGTAGTTTGTAGTGGAAATCCACGGCGGAGCGAGCTAATGTTAATGTTAATGTATTTAATACATAATGGGATTAATGAATTTGTTCAAACGTGCTCCGTGCTCAGCCCAAAATACAAATACAAACACAAACGCAAAATGGAGAAAGGAGGATGAATAAAGAGCACAGAATTTCCTACCTGCCTTCAAAATGAATATTCTCTTGGTCGATCGTCCATACCATTACTAATTTCTGTATTCTGTATAGTAGAAAAGTAAAGGCTGATCCAAAATGTAGAATGTAGAATGTAGAATCGAGAGTCCAAAATCCAAAATTCGTCATGGACCTCCGCCCACTCGCTAAAATATCCACAATCTAGAATCTAGAATCTAGAAATCGCTCTTCATATATCTACTATCTACGCCCACCCGAAACTATCGTATGCATTACACTAACAAAAAACTGTACGTGATACTTTGCTTATAAATTAATCAAACATCATAGTGTTTAAAGTATAAAGGTGAGAATAATACCAGGAATTAATTATTAAAAGTACCCACAAGCAACAACAAACAACAAACAACGATCGAGGAAACAGGAACGACTGAATAAATGTCACATTTGACATTTATCCAACGTTTAAAGTTTCACTTTAATCCCAACTACAATTAGAAGTGGAAGTAAAAATTTTGTGCCATTTGCCAGTTTAGCTGAAAATGGAACTGGGTCGCAAAATGTTTCTCGTTCCTCGCTACAAAATTATGTTTGGTTTTTGACACAAAATTTAAATAAAGACAAATAATAAAAAGCTTTAGTAAAGAAGGCGTCCCAAGCTACATGAATTTTCTAAACGGCGTTCAACTCTACAAAAAATTCCTGAAAGTTGTTTATGTTCTTTTCTATGTTCTTTTACTTGTACAAAATCCATTTTTCCCATCAAAAATCAAAAATCAAGAGGATGAGTTTCAGCTTTGTAACTTTACCATCCCAAATTATAAATTATTCTATGTAAATTGTCTTGTGATTTAATCCTGGGGCTTTCTCCTTTATTTATCTCATGATCACCATGCCAATTATAATAATGCCAATGATGATGGTGAGAACTAATTATTTTGAGGCTTGAATGGAGCTGTTCTATCCGACATTGTATCTATAATCTATATTTTCCTGGTTTGATTTGGTTTGGTTTGGAAATGGCGTGCAAATTTATCAGAAATCCGAAATGAGAACAGGAAACTCTTTTGAGTAATCAAGTCCAATGATCAAGAATCAAGAAACAAATCAAAGGAGAAAAGTTTTGTTAGCACGCACTCATCAACATGAACATCAACATCAATATCAACATGAACCACAAACTACAAACTACAAAACAGTAACAGTAAAAGCACCTTATGAGGAGACGTAATAAGATCCATAATGACTAAACTAAATGAAGATTGAGCCGGAATTTACTGGCGTTCCAAGTTTTCTGCCAATTTTCTCCTCTGGAAAAGTTACCAATACAAAAACCAATACCAAAACTAATACCAATTCCATCTCCATTGCCAATGCTGAAGCTTTTCTCCTTTTGAGTTTTTGGATCTATGAAGAAATGAGCATAAAATAAAGAGAAAGAAAAAGAAAGAAGAATCTACAGCATGAAACAACACAGAAAATAGTACTAGAAACATGATACTAGATACTAGATACGAAATACGATAGGCTGTAAAATGTAAAGTGATGTGTGTGGTCTTTTTTGGTGTGGTGTTTGGATGTTGTGTGAAGGTGGTAAATTTTGTAGGATTGAATTGATGAAGGTGAAAATTTCATGGTGAAATCCCATCTGTTGTCTATTCTCGCTTCATGTGCCCATTTTCCCACGCTTTTCACCCATCTTCTTTCTTTTCTACCTTCTTGCACGAAACAAGAGCAAGAAGAAGAAGAAGAAGACGGAGAAAGTTGATATTGATGTTCATGTTCATGTTGTATTTGTATTTGGACTTGGATTTGGATCTTGTTTTGGGTGTGGGTTTTGGATTTTGGACTTTGGAGTTTTCCGCACGAAATGAGAATGAGAATGGTGGTCCATTTTCACACGGTAAAATTCCTCTGGCATGACATGACCAAAACATGTACATTGTATTTTGTACAGTATTTTCTATTTGTATTTGTATTGTACTTGTACTTGTGTTTGTTTTTGTATTTGTAGTTGGTGAAATTCGTACATGTAGCTGAAAATTTCACATCATCAAACCCACACCAAACACCAAACACCAAACAAAATCAACAAACAAAGTGTAAACAAGAAAACAAGTTGAACAGAGTGAAACGAAACACGAAATGCGAAGCAAAAAATAAATGCTGGAAGTTGAGCATTGAAGATTGGTGAAGAGAAAGGTGAAAAGTGAGAGGAGCGGAAATGTCTTGAATTTCTCCATTTCTCTTCACCTCACTCCACTTCACTTCATCTCATGTTAAATGAATGAAGAAATGAATGTGCAAAGTTTCAACGAGAAAACGAGGAAACCAGAAAGAAACAACCAACACAACAAAAACAAAATAGACTCCAGATGAAAAGTTGAGGTGAAAGTCACAACACAAATTTTGCCTTCATGAACTCTTTTCTCTCTTTTCCTCTCTCTTTTTTTCTTGCTCCTGTTCTTTTTTGTGCTTTTTGTACTGTATTTTTTGTGTGTATTTGGATTTGGACTTGGATTTTGGCAGGGTGTTTTGTTATGTGTTTTGACTTGAGTTCTTCAGTTCACGAGTTTCGAGTTGTTAAGTTCAAGAGTTTCTTTTTTATAGGATTTTCTACAGTGTGCAATGTACATTAGACTGTTACAATATTTCAAACGTAAAAACTCCAGAAATTTTTTTTTACAATTTCTGTGTGTTAAACACAGTAAGATAAGATTTTCTGTCCAGTTTTGAGTCGGTCCGACTTTTTAAAGGGATCATTCGACTGGATCAAAGTACCCAAAGTTGAAGGGAATGCGAAAAAAATTAAAATTTTTGTTCAATTTGAACGCCGCTTGAACAAATATTTCAACTGCACTACGCGGGTTTAAAGCAGATCTGTTGTAGGTTGTCGATTGTACGTGTAACTGGAATTTTTGTGTAAGCGGCGTCTAAATCGAACACAAACTTTAATTTTTTCTTTTAAATGACATGCAAATTTCAGATTTTAAGCTCATCAAATGGCCAAGGTAGCGAAAGCCGTAATGTTATTCTTCGCAGTGGGAGCAGCGCCCGGATTTGATGACGTCACCACAGAAGCAAAGTGAATGTAAATTCTTCACTTTACACATAACATTTTTATTAAATTCAAGTTAAAATTAAAGTAGTAAAACGACATGACATAAAGGATACACCACATGAAAGCCAGTAAAAAAATGAATATAGTCAACTATTTTTCAAATTTTATAAGTACAATTAAACTTAGTTTTAATCAAGTTTAAAAACTACGTTGTTTATTATGGGAAGGGAAATGGGAAAAGATAGAAAACGTGCAAGAATTTGCGTGAGCGACGTCGAACTTTTACATTTTTTGTATTTACTTCTGTGATGACGTCATTTTTGAGGGGAGCCGATCCCTCACATGAATTTTGACTTGTTTTCACTCCCTTGCAAATGGCCTGTTAATCAAGTTGAATCGACTCGAAACTTGACAGCAAATCTTATTTTACTGTGTTAACACATACAATTGTAAGCACCTGGAGTTTTTACGTTTGGAATATTGTGAAACAGTCTAATGTACATTCTACAGTCCACACTCTTGAATCTTGAATCTTAAACGTAGAACATGGAATTTATACACTCTTGAACCTACAGTGTAGAATCTAGAATGTAGTGCGAGCATTCAGCATTCGGGAGAAAGTTCAAGGAGAAAAAAACATGTAGAATGTAGAAGAGAAAGCAACAAAATGATCGTTAGACGTTAGACATACTGGACTTTTTTCCCTACAAGAAAAATAAACAAGGGGAATTTCCTCACAGCAACACCAAAACAAGCTTAATCTGTATCTGTATCTGTGTAAAAAGGAATTTGCTGGTGCTCTGGTTTGGCTTCAAATTTGGAATTTGGAGCTCCATTTCATTTTCATGTTCATGTTCATTTTTTCATGGGCAGATGTCTACATATTTTCACGCAAAACTTGGATTTGGATCCGGATTTTTCTTTGTATACTGTATATTTTTTGCACAGTGTAATACAATGTACAATTTTTGTACAGCTTGCCGTGCTGCGTTTTTTGCTGTGTATGTTTCATTTTCATGTAGATTGTAGATAGTAGATATGTCCAAAGGAAATTAGCCATTTGCGTCCACTTTCTCAATTTTTATCAGGATATTTTTTTTGCAACCTCTCAGAAAAAAAGAGAAAAAAGAGACGGTCCACAGATTTCATAAAAATGATGATTACATTCTGATTGCATCATGTACAATGTACAACGTACAACACAATGCAAAAAACATTCTGTAGGAAAAAGAACACAGAAAATGAAAAAAGTTTTTCATAAATCCGTGTACATTGTGCATGTAAAAATGGCCCAGTTTCATATTCCATTCTATTCTAGTTTCCATATTCTACAGAGTTCCAATTTCTTTGTGTATATAGTTTTTGTTTTGATGGAAAGTTAAAGGTCAAATTTGATGGTTGTGGAATGTCGAATGTGGTGTGGATTTGTACAATGAGCATTGTACGGTCGACACAAATATTAAGAAGACTGAACGAAATTCATGGAATGACGAAGGAAAAGTTTTCAAAGAAACTTGTTAAACAAAAAAAAGTATTTGAGACTGTTTGAGATTCGTATTTCGTATTCGTCCAATTATTTTCCCTATGAAAGGAGAAAGGAGACACGGCATGAGAAAACAAACAAACAGGAGCAGCTGAAGCCATAATAATGTAATCGACGTAGGTTGAACAATGAATAATCCAATTCTCTGCTTGGCATCAACACTCGACATGGGATATTGAAAATCCACATCGATACGGATTAAGGATTTGAATTTGAATACGGTATAAATAATACGCAACCATAAGTTTGGAAAAATTGCTCATAGGGTATGCAATCAAACTTGCAAAAGCTCTAATTAAAGAATTTCATGGTCAAGATAGCATTACATTATGCGTTACATTTGTTTTCTTTGTGCTGCTCAGTTTTGTGACGTTATTGGTCCAAATTGTCCTTCAGAGAAAAGTGTCCTTTCTGACATTAAAAATTTCAAACGGCGTTGAAATTGTCAAAAATTTCCTAATTTAATAATTCAATTTGATCAATTTTACAAAACTGTGTATGAAAAGTAGCTACAAATTCAAATGTACATTCAATGAAATATCAGATGTCTGCATATTTTTTTAAAAACATTCCATAGCCCTTACAAATTTGTTTGCTTTTTTTGAATTAATTATAACATTTGTTGAATTTTAAAGTCAGACTTGGAAGCTTTTGAATTTTGAATACTTGAATCCTGTTTGTAGAAAGTATAAAATCTCAAATTGAATTTGTCACAAGTATCTGTATTTTAATCCTATATTTAATGCAAAATTACAACTCGCTTCTTTATGCAGATATTTATACCACTGATTTAAGCTTCAGTTTAATCGATACCGTGGGTTTCCATTAACTACTTTGGGCTTTTTGCATAGATCAATTTAATTGTGACTCGCGCTGAGATGAGTTGACTCGAGTTGAGTGTTGAGATTAGTCCTGTGATGTTGAGACGCTGAGACGACAAAAAGTTGTGAGAAGCATCAAACTCCGAATCCCAATCCCAATTCAAATCCAAACCCAAATCCGCGTCAGTAGCAGAACAGAGAAAAAACACTGTGCTGAGATTTCAACTTGCAACTCGCTTCGGTTTGGGTTTCTTCTGTTTCTGTTCTACTTCCTTCTTCTTAATTTCCTAGATTCTAGATTCTTGATTCTAGAGCTTTTATTGATTTTGATTCCCTTTTACTTTGACTTTCACCATTAGTTTTACGTTTCTCCCTCCTTTTCCTTCTTCCACGGGAATGCGAATGCGAAACTTTTGATTCTGGTTCTGATTCTAATGCGGATGCTGACTTTGTCTTCCGCTTTGACTTTGACTTTGTCTTTGACTTGAATTTGGTTCGATAAGACACGGATGACACCGTTCCATTTGATTGAAATTCCTGGAATCTTTGGCTTCTGGATTCTGAAATCATTCAACATTCAACATTCAACTCTCACTCAACACAGCAGATCAGGATCAAATCACAATTCAGCACAGTACGAATCAAGAATCAAGAATCCGAATTTAGAATACACCGATTCAGCTTTGCTTCTTTTTGCAATTTTGCAAATCCAGTCGTTTCATTTGTAATTTCGTCATTAACTGAAACTGTTCATTTGAAATTGTATCTATCTATGCTCTAAACTTTAAACATCCTCATCTTTCTCAGGAAGAAGAAAAAGGAACGACAGAAACACACTTGAACAATGTACAACGTACAATGTTCATTAGACTGTCTCATGTGAGCCCAAACGTAAAAATCCCAACTTTTAACAATTTGCATGTGTTTAACAGAGTAAAATAAGATTTTCTGCCAAGTTTTGAGTCGATCCGACTTGATTTAGGGGTCATTTGAGGAGTTTCAACTACCCAAATTTGAAGGGAATTCGAAATATAATATCAAGTTTTTGTTTGATTTGGACGCCGCTTTTATACAATTTCCAATTACAGCGACACCAGCATTTAATCAATTACCATCTACCAGAAGTTTTCCGTGTTTAGTTTGCATTTTTGTTTAAGCGGCGTTCAAATTGAACAAAACTTGAAATCCCTTGAAATTTATTTGCGAATTCCCTTATAATTTGGGCAGTTTGACCTGGTCAAATGACCCCTAAATCAAGTCGGATCGACTCCAAACTTGACAGAAAATCTTACTTTACTGTGAAAAACATGCACAAATGGTAAAAAGGTAGGATTTTTAAGTTTGGACTCACACGGGACAGTCTAATGTTCATTTAAAAAGTAGAAAGTAGAAACTGGAGTCGGATTTCTAATTCGGGATAAATCCAATCCAAAATCCACTGAAATACATAGATTTAATCTCTCTCCTTTTGCCTTTTATTTTCCTCTTGAAATTCTTAAACTTTCTTAGACTGCAAAACACAAGACAAAAGACAAAATAAGAAAGTCTTTTTAATTAGCTTTAATTCCAAATCCAAATCCAAATCCCAATCCAAAAGTCCAATTTTGATTTCAATCTCAGTCTCTCAATTTAGATGGAATTTAGACTTTCGTCAGTTTCGAGTTTCCAGTTTCCATTTTCAATTTAAAATTAAGAATTTGCATTCAAATGAAAATGACAACGACGTGTGTAAAGTGTAAAAACATGAGAATGTTTTAGATTTTAAAGAAAAACAAATACAAATACATAAATAAATAAAGTTCCAAGCTCCAATTTCAATTTCAACATTTTCATTAGATAAATCTTTTTTCGTGTCTTTTGCATCCCGCTGAATTGAATTTAATTCACCTGACAAATTCAGATAATCGGGATTGAAAAGGAAAAAGTTTGTGTTTACTTATTTCATCTTTTATCTTTTATCCTTTTTTGCTGCAATTACGATCACGATTACGATTTAGAATTAGTCTTCAGTCATTTAAAATTGAACAAGTATAAAATGTGTAGAACGTGTAAAACGAGGATGATTAAATTCCCAAAAAGAGCAAAACAAAAAGAATTTCAAGCCAAGGCCAAAGACAAAGTCAAAGCTGGAACTTCAAAACTGACATTTTAGAGAAAATTAAATTCCAATTCTGAGAAAATTCAAGTCTCAAGAAAATTCAAGAAGACTCAAGACTAAAAAGGCAAAAAGTTAAATAAATAAAAAGTTAATGTCAAATTTCAAACTTGGTGGAGACAAAACAAAAGTCAACTCTTTTGACATTTAAAGCACCTTCACTTTGGAGCATGAAAAAGAACATGAGCCGAAATAACATTAAAATCCAAGCCCAAGTCAAACTCAAAGTGTGGACATTGACAAGTAAAACTACATCAAAATGTTCGTTGTATTTCGTATTTTGCACCTGATGTGAATGTTGAATGTTGAATGTTGAGTGGATAAAATATTTAAAAAATAAAATTTGGAAAATAGGGCAAACTTTTTTCACTTTGAGCCAATTCAATTTTCCCAAGAAAATACAAAATACACAAGACAAAAGACAAGAGACAAGAGAACAGGTGAAAAAGGTAAGAGAAGCAAAACAGAAACAGCTTAAGAATTCCACATGGAAACTCAAAGTGGAACTCTCAAAGATTCAAGATTCAAGTCTCACGATGAAATTCTAAGAAAACAAAACTTGTTCTCTTCTTTTCCTTCTGTCTTTTGGAACTTGAACTAAAACTGGATCTACTGGAAATCCACTGAAGTCTATAGTTTTTACATCCACATCTTCTCGATTTTCTAGATCGACTTTTGCAAATTTAAAACACAATTTTTGTTACTTAACAATTTTCTCTTGATCCAGTTCCAGTTCTCCAGAAACTACATCCACTTTGACATCGGCATCGGCATCGGCATCGACTTTGGCATTGGCATTGGCAGATTAGAAAATTGCACGAGGGAAAAAACATGTAGGGAAAATCTATCCCATCTCCAGATAAAATAAACAACATGTGGGAAAATGGGAG
>JABASP010002016.1:0-23395 GCA_019776565.1 Sminthurinus signatus | reverse complement strand
AAACCAGGCAACTCTCTTTCTTCTTCCCGAGGTGAAATAGAAGGACTTAATGTAGAAACAGGAACTATAAATATTTTCAAATATATAAAATGTAGAATATATAATATTATATACATATGAAAGTCAAATTTTTTAACCTGTTTGAAAAAAATTTCTCGTTATTTTTATAATGATTTAAATACGTATTTTATGAAAAAAGAAACTTACCTTTGGCAAAGTGCTCTGTCGGTATTCTCATTTTAGAACAACATTTGGCGCAGACTTGTCTCTTACATAGCTTACACATATTTCCCCACGGTCCCAAGAAAAGGCTGAAACGTGTTTTGAGACACAAAAAACAAATCTAGAAGAAAAAAAACAGTCAGAAATTAGTTTTGATTCCAAATGGAGCTAATTGAGAATTTTTAGGTATCTTGTTTTATGGTTTAAGTATTGACAAAAGAAAAATTATAGCATACACAGCTATGATAGAACTGGCGGAAATATAAAAAATAAATAAATAAAAAACATGCTCATTGTGTCTTATTATGATTTAAAACTTGCATCAACCGTTAAATTTTCATGACTGATGATACTAGTTTAGGCGAAAAAGTAATAAGAAGACAAAGTTTTATACAAACTCTGTTACAAAAAATATAACAATATGGTTTAAAATATTTCCATCGTTTCTCACTAGTATTTTTAACACGTAAGTATAGAGCCATAAAAACTGTTTGTATAAAAACTCATAATATATCGTGTACATTAGCCACCTGTACAGGAAGCTAATAAAAGCGTGTTAATTGATATTCACATTGAAAGGCGAAAACTGCTAAAATCTTCAACAACAAATGGAATAAACACACATTTCATAACATTTGACAAGAAGAAACAATAGGAAAGATTTAGCACATATTCACTAAGACACAAGGTGTAATATAATATATATACTAAACAGTGTAAACAAATGATTTGTGATAACACTTGTTGTGCATCCGTGAAAAGATTTCACTCACCTTTCCCTTTTCTACATCTTCTTTTAAACTACAGTCAACTGGAAGGCTCTCTAATTCTGCTTTGGTCAATACATTTCTGATATGAACAACTTCCTCTAAATTTAGCGACAGGCATTCAATTGCAGTTTGCCAGTGGTTGGATTGGAAAAATCTGTGGAAAGAAAAATAACCCAAAAATTTATAGCATATATATTAATTGTCAAACCTTCCATGAGAATTATGTATTTCCAAACTATTGATAGTCAATTCGATCAAATATTTAATTAGGCAAAGAAAATTATAAAAAAAAACACAAAAAATATATCTTACTCTTCTTGTAATGAACTTTTTGATACGGAATTAGGAAGCTTTGCTTTTCTTCTATGGAGTATTGGTGAGCTATTACATTGCAGGGAAGCGAAAACGTTAACGGAATTAGTGTACTCGAATGGAAATGTAATCAGGGTAGCTCCTGGAATAAAAAGATCAAAAATAAAAACACGAAAATGTAAGTTACTTCTTGTTGAGTGAGTTCATTCATTGTTTTGAGTACTGAGAAATATTACAAGCATGGTATATTATTATTATGAAATGTGAATGTGGTAATTGGAAAATTATTTTAGCATCTTTACCGTGCTCTTCCCGATTAGTAGGATTACAAATAGTATGTCTTCTTCTAAAATCTACTCTATTATTTTCATCGTCTTCAAACTTTGGTTCTGCTGGCCTTTTACAAGGAGTTACAGGTGTTGATTGTGTTTGATCCGGGCAAATATGACCGAAAAATAAACTACTTGTGCCATTCTCCTTGGGTGAGTCCTCTGGGAAATTGTCATCGTCATCTTCATCCTATAGTTATATAATAGAAAACATAAAATTTTAATATATTGTATACTATATTACACTTTTATTTTCAAAATCTAAAGATTGATTCTATATTTTGATAAATTTCATGGTATTTATTTATACAAATTTATGTATGTATTTCTATATACACTATTTAAGAAAGTACATGAAGTCTACGATTAAATTAGTAAATATATCTACATGGTAATGTATAATGTATTAAGGCTTCATGTTTCTAAGAATTTTAGTTATCAGTTTTTTCTTCAAAAAAAAAACGCGTAGTGTAACCGCAGACAGAGGGAAAATCAAAAGGCATGTGTACTGTTGAAAGTAAAAGTGCTTATTCAATGTAGAAATTCAAAGGTCAGACGACCATATATTATGCACATCATGTTGTATGTATAGTATGTGATTACACTACATATCTCAGACAGATCAATTTTTGATTCATTTTTCATTTTATACTTCTTCAGATGTTCATATGTGCTTTCCGGCAAATCAGACGAAATACATTCAACCCATTGATTCTTCGTATTACACATGTATAATGTACAATGTACATGTATAGTGAAATTCAATGCTATTTTCAAAAGATTTGTCCATCGCCCTTCTGTATTCTGTACATTGTATATGTATAAATACAAATTACATAAAATGCAGATTGAGATTTTTCTAAACCACAATTTATCCTTCGTACATCAACATCAATAATTCGCCCAGCGGATAAAAAGAAGAAAAGTAATATTTGACAGGTTAAACCTCAATACTCTGTGATGAAGAGTAAAAATATCAGAGTAGTATAGAAATAACGAATCTGATCTTCACATAATTCATGCATGCATTATAAGTACATGTGCACAGTGTACAGATGAAGACAACATTATCTTTCTAGTTTTTGTTCCTTCAAAGATAAGGACTTAAATAATCAAGAACTGGGTGGGGAATTGTATTTTTTTTCGAGTTGTCTATTCTCTATATTATGTATTATGTACGATTCAAGAAAATTAGATGTAATAATGAAACATTTCGGAATCAAAACGTCGGAAACTATCTACATTCTTAACATCAAAGAACTCAACAGAAATACACAACAGCTCGACCATTTGCTGACCATGGAATGAAAATTAACCACAAGCATCAAAAGATCTGTCTATTGTGTATTATATGTACAACTTAGTTTCTTTGTAGCAGAAATGATCCTTAATTTTTGCAGAATAAAAAAATATCATGTACCTAAATGCACAGTGCACATGAATATATATATATATATACATAATACATCCCAACTGAAAGTAATGAGGTACACAACACAAATCTACATAATACCATTATGCAACGTAGCATGTATGTATAAAATGTAAAGCATAATAGATACATTTATGTAGCAGCTGACAGAAGGAAAATATTTAGCTTTCCAGATCCTAACTATTAACTATGCATTATGTTCTTTCTTATTACGTTGTTCACAACTCTGGTGAGTGATTGATTCACATGTTTTGAATCTGGTGCAGTCATCAGTTTTTAGACTTAAACAACAACATTCAAAAATGATGACACTGAATAATGTATAGCCTTGTTTGTAGTGTACTTTAATTTTATGAAGCAGTATACAGCATACATCATACAACAAACACACATTAGCTAACTCTTCTGTATAATTTCTAAATTTATTTCCTCTGTATTTATCCATATAGTGGTGAGGCTAAGTTTCCCAATTTAATTATTCTTCAAAAGGTTAATAACAGCACTGACTACAGAATGAAAAAAAAATGAATAAGATATTACAACTGCATAATGTCTGTGATCTGTGATACTTTTACGTTTTTTCCCCTGTATCTTTAATTTCTGTAGCATGTACAGACCAATGACAAAACAATTTGTCATTTCATCTCCGGTTCATCAAAAACATGTCTAGCTGCCTTCAAAACATGAAAATGAAAATGATCTAAGGTCATCATGTAACAAACACAATCTTCAATCCAAATTTGATGCACGTTAGAAATGACATATGACATTCTCAATTATGACATATATTTTTTGAACCACCTTTTGATTTTTCTTTTTATAATATTTTTTTTAAATGTTTTTTTTGTTTGCATAAACCCTACTTACAATCACGTAATGGATGTTCTGTCCATTAATACTCATAATAAAATTGTGGGAGGGAGGGAAGTAAGAAGAGAGTCACCGACTGAGAAGTAAGGGTGATAAGTGATTAATGTCTGCATTAAAAGTTGGGCAGGAGCCAGTCAACATCTCACCTTTAACTTGTATCATGTACAATGTACATGATACAATGCACAGAAAAATAAAATATAGAATATGCTGATCGATGGGTTTGGTTAAGTTACAACCACACAAGGCAAAGTACATGGCATTTAAATAGTAGTTGACCACTATGCAGTATATAATGCATGGTGATGGTGACCTTCTGTAATTTTGATATGAAGAAAAGTAAAAGCAATGTTGTATATTGTATACATACATGTAATATGATGTACTATGTACTATATACACTATGAATCTCTCCTTAAACCTTAAAGAGGATAAAAAAATTTTACTAATCCTTTCATTATTTAAATTACTGTATATTACTAGATTTCCATAACTATATTTATGCCCTTCCTCCTCCTACACACTGTCCTCACTTGAATCATTCATCCATTCATTCACTCATTCATTCATTATATTCTGATGACCATTAGCTACCTACATTCGTATCATATATCATACATCATAAATAATATGTATACAATCACAGAATAGTATTTATCATGAACATGATATAGTCACGCTCCTAAGTTTTATTAACTGCACCATATTGGAAACCTTATTACTTATACATTTTGCAGTAATTTTCAGAAAAATGCATATTTTACTTCAAATGCATTAGGTTATACCCATATAAGTAGCTTGAACATTCATTCATTCATTCCATGAACTAATTAATTTAAAATCCAAATGTACTATGGATGCCCAAGTGAATCATGTTTTGTAAATTGTAAGCAAACTATACGAAATGGTAGACGTGTTGTTTGTTGTGGGAGTATTATAATATCATGAATGCATTTAGTATTGAATCTTAATGCATCATCTGCATCTCTTTTTCTTCCAACACAAACATGAAACAGAAATGCATGATATATTACAGCATACATAAATGTACGTAAACATTTTAGCACCTCTTTACGTTTCATATTAACAGTACATGTTGACGTCGCTACTTTTTATTACTGTTAATAAAAAAAAACGTTTGAGAAGAGCACTGTAGGTAATTCATTTCATTACCAAATGAATGCATTCTATTCACCTGGTAATAATATAATTTGCATGGACAAAAAAATGAACAAATCCTACGCAAGCAATTCAAGTGTGTAGAATGAACAGTCATATGTACATGTCAAAGAAGTTCATTGAAACATATACATGCATACGTCAAGAATGAAAACAAAAGGTGAGTAAGACAGACAGAACAGAAAGAAAAGAGTTCTCTCCCTGGAATATTATCACGGCCATAAACAAAATCTCACCGCTCATCATCTAAATGGAGAAATAGTTTAGAATTCACACATGTATAGATAATAGATATGAGATTCATCTTCTCTCTCTCTCTCTCTCCACTCTCCATTCTCCATGAACCTTTTACTAATAATGCGTTCTAAAAACTACGTCATAACCCATAGTATAATATGTAGCTCAGCTATCCAGACGGTATTGACAGCTCACTTCTCGGGAGCTGTCCCTCTATATCTCTGTACATGGTCTGCCTGATCTGCTATGATGCTGACAGTGGTGCTCACTAATGCTCAGTCCAACAGCACACCTCAAAAAATTCCACATCTAAAACTTTTTACCTATTCCTTTTCCTAGCACTTGTTACATAGTCAGACTTTTAGTCAGAGTAAAATCGTACTGCGTTTTATAGTATGTGATATGCAATAGCGTTGAGTACACGTACATATCTGAAAATAAAGGCACATAACATGCATCAAATTTTCTAACCACAATGAAAAGTTTTGCTGCACACATACATTATAAAAAATTGAGTGCGTATAGTGTACATAGAATATGCTACATATGTAGGATGGATTATAGAGCGAACACCTTAAAACGTCGTACAAAAAAAATTTTCTTTTATACACAAAGTCTAAAATGAATCTCACTTCGACTCACTCCACGTGTCTTTACAACATGTTATTTCTTAGTGCACACCATGGAGATTTTTTAGAAGCGTGAATAAAATCATCTAATCTCATATTCTGATGACGCTCTAACTAACTACTCCCTCGTGGCACGTTAACCGAAATCTTTCTCTCATTTCCAGTGTAGAATTCTTCATATATGTAAGATGCAATTATTAAAACGTGTGTTTGTGTGTGTGTGTATATAGAAACGAGATTCTGTAAACTATTTACGAGTAAATTTTCATCTCATTTCTAAAACTTCTCAACTTTACACTTGTTTATATGAATAACAGAAAACTCCTTGAAAACATTTTGCCCTGGATTGATAATTCTATAAACTCTGGAATCTGGAATGTAACTGACTCTTTGAAGTTTTGTATTGAAAACTGAAATGTAATCAATTTAGATATACATTTATATTTCATATGTAATATTATATTGATGGAGGGTGTGTTGACGGACTGAATACATACAGCCAAATTAGACTACATCATATAGTGTATTTATAATTAACTGAATAATAATAAAGATATCAAATCGTATCGTCTACATCTCTAGATTGTACATGAACCATCCCTACATGAATTTGTAGGGTTCAGAATGGTTTCCTAGTACCATCTTTAGACACACAAAACCTATTACATTACATTACTTTTCCTGAGTATGTACTATGTAAAATGTAATGCTGCTCGTATACGTACAATTACATACATGATGACCCTAAACATGTAGTAGGTAAGATTGTAATGAGAAACTCAATCTCATTTTATAACTTGCTACCTTCAGTATGATAAATTTATATTTATATAAATAATATAACATGCATAGCTAGATACATTTGAATACTCGTCATCTCAATGTATTTATAATTAGAGATAGTTCAACAAATTAAACTTGGTGGAGTTTGCTAGGTAGTTTTAATTAATGACACTCTCCTAATTTGGCTGAGAGAGGCGGAATAATTGAGTCATAGTGTCATCAGTAACTCGTCTTCTGCTTTATTATCACCAACATCATATTTATTTATTTTTTGCTGTCGTTGTGTCGTCGTCAGTTGTATATTTACTCTCACTCTCACACTCTCATTCACTCTCCATCTATACATAGTGCATAGTATAATGTATAAGAAAGATCCACAGACTCCCTACCAGACCATAAAATAAATGAGTATACAAACGTTATCAACCGTTCACGATGATGTAAATTTAGGTTAAATTGCTATTAATCACTCATGAACCACCCTTTGAACTTGTCTTCAATCTCCAACATTACTTCTTCTTTTTTTACGTCAAATGGATTTTAGATGGCTGACTCCATTTAAAAATATTCAGAGATTCAGTCTGAATGAAAATAGTAAAAAAAAAAAAAACAAACAAAGTGCAGACAATTTTACGAATTCTGAACTAACTGCCAAGTCCATTTCGTTCTCCGTCTTGCCAAGCCAGTTTCATTACACAGTATAAAAAAGGTTTAAAAAATATGAATTATGGATGCACAAAGTCCTATTGTAATAAACATCATCTAAATGACAAATGATATTTGCCAAAATTTGTATACAAGTGTATCAATTATCTATGCAAACATATCTTTTTAAAACTAACAACGATGATCAAAAATGAGGATGACCAAACTAATGAAACATACCTATACATAATAAATAATAAATGAAAATGAAAGACATTAGAAATTATTAGAAAAGTACAATAGAATAATTCTCACTTTGGTATCAAAACTGTAGAGTGAGGCTAGGTCAGCTTTAATGAGTCTTCTTTGTGGTTGCTGCTCAGTTGTTTGTGTTTGAAGAGCAGGTGCTTTGTTATTGTTTAAATTACTTTCTGTCATTTCTGTTGAATTGAGTCGCCGGCTTCGATTTCTAGTAGATTCTGAAAAGACAAAAAAACAAATCATGGTTTAGCATGGCATGTCAATATTCAGTACATAAATTACAACAAGGAGAAAGATAGATAGATAGATAGAGAGAGAGAGAGAGAGAGACTGAATGAAATAAATGAAAAGTTCTATAAAGTCTCCCTGTCAAATATGAATCAACCAATCAAATGGACTCTTTATCCCGTATTTGTTCAAGTGTATACAATAGACGTACTAGCGACTAGCAGTTGAATGTATTCTCTACACTCATTCATATACATATACATAAATAAGGAATGTGCTGATTATTATATCGTACATGAATGTTTTGCAAATAAAACTGAGTATCAAAAAATATTCAAAAGAATACGAAAACAAAAAGAATTTCACTTTCTATGAAAAATTCACCTCAATCACCTCAATGTTCTTTGTGCTTTGTAGAGATTGGAATTTGGAATGTATATACTACTGTATAAAAAACCTCGTTATTATTATATTATTGTAAAATTTATGATGAATGCAAAAAAAACTAGGAAACTACTCAATGGTAAATCACAAAAATCTTCATCGTATATTTATCAACAATACAAATGTCTGTACGTCTATAGTATAAAGTATAATACATGTAGGTAAACGTGTATAGAGAAGCACACAGTAGGATTAACGAATTTCAGAACTCAAAGAGTTAACTAACTAAGAAGAAGAAAAAAAAAGCAGTGACGATCCCACACTATACTTTTCAATAACAAAGAGAGAGAAAATCGTTGAATAAAAAATCAACAAACAACAGTGGAGGTGGAGAAGGTTCATCACGGTAAATAATAAAAGTCAGGAATACGTCGAACAAATGATCTGTCATCCAAGGTAACTTCTTTTCATCCTATCCTTGTTCTTTTCTCTCTAGTCTTTCATACATTCCTGTACTTTGTTCTGTCCGTCTTCACTAAGCCACTGACCAACTTCACAATTCACAACCAATCAAGCGTAACAACAGCACAGATACAGCATGTACTCATGATATTACGACAATAACAATAATATAAAACAGACAGGTATAAGCACGTGTGTGTTCGAGGAAGAAAGAGAGAGAGTACAGAGTAAAGATCCCTATTTGTTTGTATACATGTGATATTTTATAATGATAATGACGTTTCTTAAAGTGTCAAATGAAGATTCACAGTTAAATTTTTCACAAACTTGTTCTTTCTTCGTTTATTTTTTTCACCTGAAAATAATTTTATTTATGTTGATTTACACTTGTGATATTTTTGTGAAAAGAGACAGAATTGAATTTCAATACACATTCTCACACTCTTCTCAAGATTAGACTAAAAAGTGAAAGTTTTGTTCTCCTCTTTGATATCAAATATTATTATACAGTCAAAATCTAATTATGACCCACGTCCACGATCAACAGATAGAAGTACTATGTATATATCTTCATTCTAAAAACATTTTTAAGGTATAACATGCATTATATTTTATATTATACGACGCTACAAAATTACACATTATGTACACACACAGATACATAAAAATCTGGCTGTACAAGTAATAAGTTACTAATTTGCAAATCCAACCTAACCTTTAAAATTACAAATAAATGTAAGGTGTACTATGTAATACATAGGAATAAAAAAAATCAAATTTTTTTCGTACATTGTATTTAAAAAGCTTATAGTATAATATACCTATGTTTCTACAGGCAAGCCCAGATGCCGAATTCGCTTACAAAATCTCCTTATACCCATATTCGAAATTATTATTATTATTATATTGTTAGTAAAGTAGTTAATGGTTCATAGCAAAAATAGCCAATATACAATATATTGTTACACAAAGACGAATTCCAAAGCACTAATATTAACATGTACGAGATACGTTAGCATATATACACGTAATTGGTAATATATAAATATATATATATGTGTATATGTTTACATTTTACATTTATGCGTAGGTAGCACCTTGGGTGTTTGTGTAATTTAATTCACTTTATATTTTGATTATAGTATGTACAGAAAATGTCTTGAGACAAAAAATTAAGTACCCTGCGGTTGTACGTGTGTTGTGTGCCTGTGTGTGTGTGTGTGGAAGATGTATTACACAATGTGAAATGAACACATGTATTCACTATAATTAGAAGATCACTGTATTTTTTATTGTAGATCACTTTAACTTTGTAATTTGTAATAATATACTACAAATAGTAATGCACAGTATAATATACACTATAATATACTATATAGTAAGTTTATGATGTAACACAATGGTGAAGTATCCGTTATGAAGTATTGTTAAACCTTGATTAATATAGTAATTTTCTCAATTTCAATTTCCTTGCAACAAGAGTAACGATAGTTTAATTACGTGATGTACGCAATTTTTTTAATTCTAGTAATAGTTATTAAAGTTCGTCGACTAACTGTATAAAACTCCATTTTGTTATTTTTATCCATAGTAAACTATATTTCAAGTTTCTTGGGTCTTACTCTTTCAGTCACTTTTACATCAATGACCCCAGCTGTTTTTGTATATAGCCAAGTTACAAAGGCATCAGGATAAAACTTGTGTATGTATGAAATGTTCCAGTCTCAAAGTTATCACATGAGTCAGCCTAATAATAAATGAAAACTGAGACCAGTCCCGCAAATGTGACGTCACACAATTCTCCTCACGTACACTCCATTCGGGATCTTGTGTTTCTTTCCAGAGAACGAGAACCAAAATCAAAGAAAGAGAGAGAGAGAGCGAAAGAGAGAGACAGAGTGAAAGCACAAACCTACTGGAGAAAAGTGAACCTCCCCCCAAAAAAAGTGCGCGCACCATCTACAAACCAGTCATATTACAGCTATTTCAATATACACGAGTATTTTATATGCTTGTACACATATATAAATACATACATACATCACACAGAATTTCTCCGTCGTCCTGCTAACCTTCTCCGATTTGTATGACCTACTTTATTTACGTCGACTCTCATCGTCGCAATAGCACCAAAAAGGTCTATATCACAGGTTCCTGGTTTTATACTGGTTACGGGTTGTCCTGTACACTCACAAGCACCATTCATTCTTTTCTTGTGTACGTCATTGAAAATCATACACTTTTGCACTAGACGCATGTATACTATATACTTGTATGATTCTACTCCTTTCAAGTTTACATATGTATACACACCCAAAATCCAAACATTTCCCGGACATAAATATCAATATAGTAAAACATACATCTGCTACTGGCCCCTTTCCCTTTATTTTTGTATTTATGTATTTGTTCAAAAGTTATTTACTACCCACATATCTTTAGAATCGAATAGAATCTAATCAAATAAAATATTACAGTATTTTCTATGGAACACGAGCCATTCTTTTGTCATCCTGATGTGATGATGTGAAATGTAAAACCACTGTATCGGAAATTACAACTCGTATCCATGGTGACAGTTGTCACCAAATTCTCATTCACCGTGTATATTGTACATGCATATAAAACGTCTAAATTTAATATTGATTCTTGAATTTCATTCAAGAGTCCATATTACAATTGATGCTATAAATTCTTAATTAAATGCACAGAATTAAATTATATCAAGTACCAAGGACGGTACACAGTATTTACACAAGTAAATAAAAATCTTAAAATTTAACACTGGGAAATTTTAAAGAAAACTTACACCTGGTTGTAGAAATTGTTGTATTGTACAAACTCTATTTTAGTAATGCTGAATTGTTAACAACTTTATCTTCTAATGTTGCACAAAAACAAGAAATAAAAGGTTCCAGACGTAAGGAAAGTTTGTTCACATACACAAAAAAAGCCCACGAGAAACATTACTGAGCGCAACGAGTTAGAAATTGAGTACTTGAATATAAAAACCAAACTGAAACTGTTAGAATAATGCAAACAAAAAAAAGTACATTTAATGTCTCTGTAAAATGTCTCTTCAATTCCCATTTAAATGCACTAGTTTATTCTTAAATAGACGTCATCCAAGTTTTAAAACACAGACTGAACTCAGGTATACACATCAAACTACGAAACACTATAATCAAATAATACTTACGATTTGATGTTTACAAATGTTTGTGAATCTCTCAAGACAGACCAAGAGATGTATATATATATATATTAGAAAGGGTTAATCCTGTAAATGTTTGCATACGTACTCAAATTACTCTGTATATCCCACAAACAAATTACAGTTCTAAGTCTTTTCCTCAAACTTTCATGTATATTTTCAACACAATGACACTACAAGAACCACGAGAAGGAAGACACAACTTGACTGCCCTCATTTTGTCTTTCTGTCTTGGATGGTATTCTCAAGAAAAAGTAAATTTTTAATGTACTAAAGATTAAAAATTATCCGAGCTATAGAGTATATATGCAAAAATTAGGTCAATTTCAAGTAAATATAATGTATAAAGATTAATTCTGTGGTAATAAAAACAATAACATATTTATATGTATTCATTCATGTTGTACATATATTATACAAGATAAAACAGAGAAGAGTTCTACCTAAAGGTCGAAAAGAGTATAAATACAACAGCTACATAATATACTTTTGTTTGCTCCTTCAATGTAACAAACAAAAACCAGATATCAGATTAGTCATACGAAAAAAAAGACAGAATCCTGTATAAAATGCCTGTTCAAATACTAATCGAATAAATAGTTTTAGCCAAGGCATGATTTTACATGACATATTGTTGGATGGATCAATATAATACATTTCGTAAGTAATTTCTTAATAGCACAAAAAACGTTAAAAAAAGAGAAAAAAATACTCAACTTCGTGTACAAACATCAATTGATCTTTATGGTATATCGTAGATGGAAAACATATTTAAAAGATCAGCCGTATTTTATATGTATATCTACTACATTTAGTTTTTTTTCTTCCATTTTGAGCAAGCACTCTCTTTTCACGAAATTACGTGACTTTGTTTCTGATCTACAAGTATTGAACAGGACGATCAATCTCCATGTCTCTTCAGTTATGATCAAAAATTATTAACAAGTGTAATGCACACATAACGATAAGACAGAAATCACCAACTAGATCACAAAATATTATGATCGTTTTTACATGAAGTAATAACTAACTATGCAAAAATTAGCCCTTTAGGGAATATGAAATCGTAGAATCATTAACATCAAAACAACCAATGGTTTTTATGTGCTTTGACTTAGCTTGAGCGTGCACAAATAAGCCATTTTCACGTTTAAATATTTATGCATTTTTCTTGACACTTGACACGGCAGTACAGTGCCTATGTGTGTATGTATCATTTCTACATCAAGCATATAGGGAAGTAAAAGAACAGGTATATTGACCATTATAAATAAAAGTTTAATTCGAGTATACCGATTAGTTTTACACACTGCAATCCGTATGGTGAGGGAGAATTGTAGAAAATTTCAAATGATAAAGATTCTATCCAAATTTCAATGCAGGAATACATATTTTGCTTTGTATGTTGTACATTGTAATTTTTAATGTTGAAGACATATTGACATTTTGAAAGTCTTTCTATGGCTGTTCAATAATAATAATAATATATTATAGTGTTCAGTTAAGATAATGATTTGTTTCAACAGGAAATTTATAAGTTATCATCGATTTATATGTAAGATGCCTGTAAGTATGTATTAATATTAAGATGCATACATGGATTTTACATTCCACATTAAATACAATGATAGTTTGGATTCCCAGTGATTTGAAATCTACTGAGAAGAAATACTTAGAAACATGTGTATTATGTACTTATGATGAAGCATAATTTAGCAAAATGCTAGAGGTGTATATTTTAATACATGATAACCGTACATTCATAAAATTTTGTCACCCCAATGCCCAATACAAAGAAAAGAGGCTTTCTCTTGAGATTCGAGTTCCAATGTTTGTTTGTTTTTTTTTGTATACAAATCAAAATCTCCTTATATGTCTGTACATTTGAATAGTTTCACGATGAAACAATTCCTGAGAGGAAAATCAACATCGTATACTGCTTCTTTTCATTAGGCTATCCTCAATCACGATTGTTTAAGAATCAAAAAGTAGAAACATTTTCTTTCAGCTTCACACAATATTATGTGGGAAAAAACACATAGAGTGCACAAAACCTAATACACAACTACATGCAGTATGTTGTATCATGCATAATGTTCAAGCTTGTAGTATTGTAGTACAGTGGGATCAGTAAAGCGCTGTCGAATCAATCATGGAGATATAAATCGAATAATCAATCATTTTTTAACCCAACTACAACACGCTAACACTCCTCCCATCAGGGATAGTTGAAGGAAGAGGGATACACGATAATAAGAATACATGAACAGGTTAAAGTTGTCATTTCAGTCATATTCTCATAAGTTTCATTCGGATGAGGCGGGCTTCTGCACTCACAAACACACACTTACGTACATACATGCACATATATACATACGTCGGATTAGAATCTCAATCAGTCGATCATTTGATGTCATTCACGAACAGCACGACTTTGACTTCATCAGTTCCCGATACACGTTTATCTTTAGGCACGATTATACACAAGATGCATAATACGTATACTATAACTGAATAGATACATAAGCCATGGTACATGCTGTTCACACAGTTAGAGATGGATACAACTACGAATTTTTCAACGTTACTCTGTTGCTCTACAACGTTTATTATCCAGAAATTAAATCTCCATGAAATTTTCTTCAATCCGCCTTCATCTTCTTCTTTTTAATCTTCTTCTTAATCTTTTATTACCTCTAAGAGTGATTGTGGGACAGCACTAGGGTATAATTATAGTATATATCATGCACACATTGTGTGTCTGTAGCCTGTATGCAAATCATCATAATCCATAACTGTACAAGTATTTATATACTTTTATGTTCCATATACCATATGTATGAAAGATGAAGTAACATGGACATGTGAAATACTTTTTTTTATGTTATGAACTCACAATATTGTCAGTCAATTCATTTAAAATTATACGTATCAGTCCTGTCGCGTGCACAGAAATACAAGCTAAAGATGCAAGTGAATTTGACTCACATATTTAAACATATGTATTGTGAGTTCCGTTATGTAGTCTCACTTCATTGTATCCCTCGGAATAATTTACTTTTTTTTCTTCATTTTGTATTACATTTTGTATTATTATTACCCTTACTGATACTTTGTGTTTCTAATCGGTACGCAAGTATTCATACAATATTTTCTATCCTTAACATTTATACAAGTGGTACATATGATTGACAAAATAACAATTTAAAATAGTACACTGCGGAAAATTTTGACAGTCTTTTCATTCTTCAAAAAGTTGAAAGATGTAAGAGACGCCGTACATTCTACAAGTGATTTGCGTGTTACAAATAAATCTATCAGACTTATAATTTCCATACCCATTCCACTATTATTCTAATGGAGCGAATATAATCATTTCCAAGATTTCAAGATAAATCTGGATATATTCTGCGTGCACACAATAATATACACCTGTAAAATGCCCTAGTAAACCTTAAAAGAAGAGAAGAAGCAGCAGAGGATGATTTCATTCAAACATGAACCACTATCAAATCCTCCGTTTCAAAAAAGTAACGTTATGCTACTTGTACCCTAGACAGAAAGAAAGATAGATAGACAGACAGACAGACAGATAGTTTCAATTTGTAACATGGGGCTGTCATGCAATTTTTTCCCTAGCACTACAATCAACTTTACTTCTTTGAATTGTTTTTTTTTCTCTCTTTAAATCTTTCTTGTGTCTGTCTATCTGAAGAAGTGCACGATGTCTCTGGTGTTTGTCTCTTTTCTCATCTTGTTCATGTATTTTCACCAAGTTTTCCTTTATCCTCATCAAGTAATAACCTTCAATTAAGCCATTGGTCAAAATGAGATAACACATTCAAATAACTTTTTGCTACTCTCCATTAACAACAAATTGTTTTCTTTCTTTCATTCTTCCTATTGAACCTTCCTCCATATAAACAAAGGCAATGAAAACAAAGCAGGTGAAGCGAAGACAACAAGTTACAGTTTCGATTATTGAGAGTTGCACGTTCAACATGTATAGTTGCATGATGCATGATCTTTAATCTTTAGTCGTACTGTATATGGAATTTAAATTTTACTTAATTTTTTTTTTGTATAAAAACTTTAATAAGTTTTGTATACAATTCTCTCATCATTATGGAGAAGTATACAGCAAACTACAGCAAGACAATAAGAAGAAAAAAAACTTAATGTTTTAAAAACCGTTCAGCTTGTACAAACGGTATGTGTACACTGTACACAATGTACGCATAAACTCTGATGTATCATACATCATATATAATCTATTGGTAAAAAAAATTGATTTGTAAGAGTACTAATTACTAAACTGTAAATAAAAGGAAAGTCATGAAATAGAAAAAGGTGATTTTTAGGAAAATATCAATCGTACATTTGTCATGTAACTAAACCTTTTCGGTTTAAAAACAACACAACGAAATTTTTAGCGAATTGCCCATTATGCGTAAAATTCCTTTTTCAAACTATTGTTGACAGTGGAAAATTACGTCGTGATGATAAAATGTAAAACAAGAAGTAAGCATACCTAAGATTTCGGTTGCTTTAGTATACGGAGAATCTCTCTCTCTATTCCTGTTATTCCTTATTACACCTAATGAGAGGGCAAGAAATTCATGAATGAAGGTTTTTTTTTTACTATGCTACTCTGTATTTTATTTTTTATTATAAGAGCTGTAGCGGCACAGAAACTACGTATAATTTCGGCTTATTTTTATTTCACGGATCTCATAATATAGTAGTAGTAAAATAAATATCTTTTCTCATGAATTTCGTGAACTTGATGTGAGAGTCGGAAGCTTTTCTGCATCATCAATGGCCAATTCTCTCAAAAACCAAGTCAAACTAGTAGAAGTAGTAAGAGGTCTCGTTTAGAGTTGCTGACAACGGAGAGCTTATACCTCATATTTAATTTACAGCTACTCTGTTGGTCAAAAGTATGCCCACAAATGAATTGATTACACGCATTCTCATCTCATACCACAAAATCAAGTGATATGATGTGTACTGTGCTCTTGTACATAATATATATTATATACCAATACACATGCACATGTGAATCTTCAGTCTTCAGCTGGTGGAAAATCACGAGTGTATTCTTCTTTTTCTCTTTCAACTGGCATGCTTATGCATATATGCAGACATATGTACATACTGTGTGTAACTTATACATGTTCAACTTGACTATAGGATTGTTGGTCCTAATAATTGATAAAGAACAAGTACTTTATTATTATCAATTGAATCTTTTTTTTTCCTTCTTTCCTTTTTACCTACATGATTATTATTACTGTAATAATAAAGCTGATCATAATAATAATTGGGTATATAATGAACGTTGTACACAGAATACAGAGAATCATTTATATATGTTTTTTGATAACAATTTTTGCACATGTAAAAAAGATTAAGTGTCGCTCATTCATGAACAAGGCGCCATTTTTGTCATGATCAACAACAACATCACGTAAAGCTTTGCCAAGACAAGACTAAAGAAGGAGAATAAAAGGAAGAAGAAAAGAAAAAAAAACAAGTTGGCAGTGCGTGAATCAAAAAACCTAAACAACTCAAAGAAGAAAACGCACAATTTGCTAATAAATATTTAAATGAATATGTGTTTACATGCATGCGTGTGTGAGTGTGTAGTGTGTACGCATCACACAGACTGGAAAAGGTCCGTCCATTTACCTGCAGGGTACTTACATCTTTCTGCCTACTTGAATAATTGTTAAAAGTGTTAGACAGATTTCGTTCTCCTCTTCATTTCTATCGAATAAATGTTTCTAAGAAATTTCAATGATAAATGATAAGTGTACCATTCTTCTTCTTCTTTTTTTTTTAAATTAAAGCAACAAATACTTTTGAAACTTTTGCAAGTTTTTGACTCCCTGTGATGCCTCTTCATCTCATCAAGAAAATACAATACAATATAAAATACAATACATTTCTCATTATATATCATTTGATTCATGTACATAGATACAAGAGAAAAATTGTCAAGCTGCAAAAATTGAAGAGTAAAATGAAGCTGTGAAACTAAATGTTAGATGTACCGTAATGAAAATAATAATTACATTTTTTTTCTGACCAAAGGCTTGAATATTTGTCAAATTAAAAACCAACGCAACTTCATCACTTGATGTAATTACACGTATTATACCCATCAAGAGCGATATGCAGAGGAAAGCTTCCGACATTGGACATTTTGTTGCCATTGTGCACGTTGTTGTTGTTACAAACATAATATACTTTGGACACTCGTTAGTACTTAGAAAACTCGGTTTACTCTTCTTACTTTTATTCTAATGTACTACTCATCCAACTCATCTCCTTCTCCCATCTACATCTCATTGCTAAGGATTTAAAATACTAATCATTTACCGTATACTATTTATCTCCATCATTTCAAATTCTCTACCAACTCCTATACTATTACTACTACTGCTATAACAATAATTATTATATACTTGTTTCTTCTAAGCTTGATTTCGAGCTGTTTAGCACACTTGGACCAAATACTGTATGTATAATATACTTCCTCGTTAGTTATAAGTACAGCTTATGCAAATAATGAGAAGACAGTGACCTCAAGGCACAAACTTAAATCCACAACTGCCAAAAAGTACCACACGCTTCAATCTTGAATATGGATTACATATCACATACACTTGTCATTTGAATGTATGAAAAGTATATCTATACAAATACTGAATTCCTTTACAAATAAAAATGTTCTTAAAAATAAAACAAAAGATATCCACACATCAACTTTTTAAAAAAAGCATCACATTAAAAAAGAAGTGCCATAAACTCCTTTTCTCTCTGTTTCTGACTACCTGTATTACATTGAGCCACATCGTTCTTTTCCTTTCTTTCCATTTCAGATCAGTACTTCAACTGACAAGTGAGAGAACTTGTGAGAGTTCATCATTCTTAATATATGGCCACAATCACAATCCATTGACATATTATATGGATAATGGACATGTAATACCTTACATACCATATAGTGTATTCATATCTATTTGTATAATCATTATACTGACACAGATACATCAACAAGTTTTAATGACAACCATCACTATTTATCGACAATTTATTTGAAGTATAATCCCTAATCACGTTTACTTTTAAAATTTAAATACAGAGTTCATGGATTGATTTTGAGTTTACATTAGAGTTTAATTTTGAAAATAATATATTTCTTGTACATAGTACAAAACATAATATTGAGAACCTACTTTTATACTATACTTTTCTCAACATCTATAATATGTAGTCAATTTTGACAATAAATGCCCATGACTGGAAATCTATATACGTTAATTTACTATGCATACATACATCTCTTCCTCTTATAAATATTGATCCTTTCATTAAATTTAAGACTTGCCATTTTTCATAATAATTTTAAAATAACAATAATATGTTACGGTCATCAAACTATAGGCTATGGTTTTAAACATTCAACATGTGTATACCTAATATATAGTACCCGAAAAAATCAGCATACATTTTTCATATCCTGATGTCTTAAACTATTATTATACTATCCTGCTATACCTTCTTTATCAAAAATGCTCAACCAAACAATGAATGTTGACAACAAAAAAAGAGAGTTATTATACTTGTAACATTAATAATAAACCGTTCCAAAGCAAATTAATTATTCATAATAGTTTATAAAGACTGAATGCATGTACATACAGGTATAATATATATTTTATATATGCTTATATGTACATGTATTCATCATTATAATGTACGTAGATTGTTGTTTTGAGAAACTTTCTTCGTTATGAGAATATCCATTTAATTTTTAATACGGCAAGGAAATGACTGTACGCTGAGTCTATTTGTATACACGGATAAATATGTATATGAAGAAATCAACAGGATGAAGGATCAGTGTCAAAAACATTTATGGACATGCCGTCAAATAAAGACTGATAATTATTGTTACTATTATTATTATAAATATTATTGTTACAGTGAAAAGCTTACCTTTGCTGCGAGTTTTGATGGGCTTCAAACGAGGTCTTTCTTTTATTTCTTCCATTAGTTTCTCACGCTGAGAAAATGTCTTTGTTACTGGAGCTAAAATCCGATCTTCCGCCTGTACAAAAGAAAAACAAGACATATCCATGTAATCAATATAGACAGCATATGTCAAGAATAATAACAAAAAAAAACAAGATTATATTTTCCAATAAGAACAAAACATGGAGCACTAAACACATACAGACAGGTGACTACATTTTTATGCATTATTTATTATCCTGATAGGTAAGTATTTTTTTATGAACGTCGGCATCGGCAACTTTGTAATAACAAACAGCGTGTACAGTACACATATTTACCACAGACAGAAGATTCTTCATTTATTGAAACTTGAATGATATCACCCAGAAATTATTAGTATCGTAATATTATGTTGGACGTGTGCTTTTGCAATAAACAATGTTAGTTTTACCAAAAACCACAAGTAGCTTGGAACGAGACCACAAAACAATTAATCATCCAATAGGTCACCAAAAAAAACATAGACATAAATGAATGTTTTCTCTCTCAGGCACAAAAAGCACAAACACACATTTTACCAAGTTAATCATTTCATGTCCTCATCCTATGTATTATAATAATATACATTCCAAATTCCAAATACAGTAAATAATAAGAAGAAATAGGTATGCCACTGTATATAAAATTAATATACTATGGTACATATCTGGTACATGTTGTTGTAATTCCAACACAGAATCTATTTCACGTACAACTCAAACTTATAAAATGGAAATAAAATGAGGACGGTTAAAATACAATTGGATTTCCTTTTCTAATACAATACAAACGATACACAATATTTTCCTCTCTTATAATGCTTTGAAATAAGTGCATGATGTTTATCAAACTGAAAATCATATCGACAGTCGTCAAACTCAAAAACTGTTTCGGTTCACAAACAAAAAGAGGAACAAAATTTTACACAACAAATTCCACATTTATTTTTTCCAACAAGATTGAATATCAAGATCACAAGGAAACCTATCACGATTTTAAAGACAGTTATATGTACTTATTCTTACTTATAGGTAAGTCACAGGAATTTAGCTTTTATTCCACATGCCGCAGATAAAAATGAAGTAAAAAAAAAAGAAGCTATAGCAGTATGTATTTCTGCGTATGGAGTATGGACACTGTAAGTATAAGTTACATTGAACTCAATTACTCTGGTAATGTCAAATTTGAAAGCTGCTGACATTGATGATGGAACAGACAATCTTGAATGAACTATCTACACACTGCACATACAATAAAATCAATTTAAACATTTCAGATCAAATTCAAGTCTTCACAAGAGCCTGATCAGATTCACTATACTTTTAATCTCTATCTGTCTGTCTCTCTAATACAATTTACTGCTCACTGTAGGCTATGGTAAGAACTTTAAGTCCTTTCCGTATATACTTTGTACATGATTTATGAAAAGTAAATCAAGTTGGATGTACAATTCTTATTTAGAGTAGACACATAACACGAACTACTAAAAATGTACCATTAAATAAAAGAGCTGGGATTCTGAATAAAATGACGGTTGTCACAGACTATGGATATCTTGACTGTTTAAAAATTCCGAAATGAAATGAGAAATCAGTATACATAATATATATGTACAGATTTACATAGTGTCACAAAATATTTTCATCTAATATGAAAAATTATATCACATTCGCATCCATGTGCAAACATGTCATAATTTGGTTTTGATTTTTGATTAATACTAGAAGAATAAGCAGTTACTTACTTGGCGGTCAAAGTTTTCTCATGAACAATATATACATCCATGCATCACCGTAATTCAATATCTTTTTTTTGTTTTAAATGAACCATTTCTTTCCCATAACAAGATCTTTTAAAACACGACCACCAATAATGTTGTAAGTATGTAATAAATTTCAAGTCTATTGGTTTCATTCCTACAACATTTCATTGTCAAAGACCTAGATATATATGATATTATATACACATCTATGGTTTGTCCTAAAGTACTGAACATTAAAGTGCCTGTGAAATCTATATACACATAAAATTGTTATCGATAATTTGCAGCCACACTTGACAGACTTTTAAAACAAACTTATACCTACTATAAAAGACTGTACAGTGTACACTGTGTACACACTAACTAAACGTTGAGGATTTAGTTTTACAAATATCCCTGTACAGTGTGCACATGAAAGTAGACATTTTAACACATTTATAATAATATAATGATATTTTTTTGAAGGAGCGTGAGCCGACAGCTTGTAAATTTACTCTTGTGCGTGCTCTTACAAGAAAAGCCGTCATTTTGACTCACGACCGTGTGAAAACCCAAATTTTAGACCTTAGACTAACGCGTACAGTGTATACATATCATACATAGTAATATTTATATCTAGGTTTAACATTGATGAGCTGACTACAAACTAAGATTCATCCATTCATTCGTTCGTTCTATATTTATACTTACATATGCATTCGTACACCATAAACACATTATTACAATCTCCACACCATTTCAACAAAAAGTGCGCCAATATTTATTAAAAGTTTCTCCGGATGTTTCCAAAGAGGAGCATGCACTTATCAAACAAAATCTTACATGTTCTCTCTATATATATATACCTAAATACTTGGCCTTTGTTTACATGTTTTTGAAATAAATAACAAAGTTCTAGATGTTAACAAAAAACAAACTTCCAATGACTTGATCATTGGTGAAAAACTTACGTTACTGTAAAAGTAGCTCTTTATAAAGTCGTCTACATTCTACCAACAAGTCATACCTACACAGTTAAAGCATAATCTTGATTTTTATAATGCATTTTACTCATTATCAGATAAACTGTATAAGTATTCCTTTATTGCTATATATCTTCACAACGATGGAGACGTTTGAATTGAGTACATTGGATTGGAGATTGCGACATAAAAACGGTAAAAGTTCACACGGAAATGAATGGGTCATTAAGTAAACATTCCAAAGATTTTCAAACCTGAGGTATTGATTGTATAGGGTATCAACAAAAATTGAAACACGTCTGAAAGCTCAGTCGAGACCAAAGTCAGGTTTTTAAAATAATAATAATGGTAATAACTTTGTATGATAATAATATACTGTGTGCTGTGGGCAAGGTGTGTATTGTGTGGTGTATGGTGTACAGTACAAACAAACTGTATACTGAATTTCTACGTGTCCATGAATTTTACCCATGGAGATGAAATAAAGGGAAAAAAGAAAACTAACCATTCTACATTATACTCAACCATTAAAATTTTAATGGCTTAACTTTTCCTTGGTGAAGTATTTTCCCGCCATAGCTCCAGCCTTTTCAAGTGTGTACGGTTTACCCATACATGGTTATAAGCATGCTTCAATATATGCTTACTCA
>JABASP010002015.1:0-23428 GCA_019776565.1 Sminthurinus signatus | reverse complement strand
TAGAAGGATGTGGGGCGGCTTCAATAAAAGATAAAAGTATTTCCAAAAACTTTCTTGCTTGGACCATGGTCGAAAAGTCACGGGGTCATCGTCAATTCGGAAGTGGGAGTAAAAGCGCATGGGGGTATTCATAGTTTTGCGGGATACTGTATAGGGTACATTTAATACATAAAATAGTAGTACATACTAAATACTAAAGGTTAGGTATAATCTCCAAACTGCGAAGTTTGTGATTAAATAAATGGTAAGTAAAAGTGAAAGAAAGAATTCTCTCCTCCTCCTCCTACTCTTTATACATGTATGTATACATACATGTACGTCATACATTGCATTATATATTATGTATTATGTAATTACAGAAGATTTAATACACTAAAAGTGGGATGAAAAGGATAATAATAATAATAGTACATAAGAGAGGTTGAAACTGAAACTGGAAGTGAAGTCAGGCGTTGGAAATGGAAGAGAAAGTCTTTATCATTTCTCCTTATCTTGTTCACGCTTCTTTTCCTCAACTTATTACATGGGAGTCGATCCATGAAAAAAGGCAGTTTTCAAGGGGAAAAATCTACTTGAAACTTGGAAGTGGGAAGTGAGGGTTCTGTTCATTTTCACTCACCAACTAAATTCTTCCACTCTTTTTTGCCTTTTTGTTTTCTTTACTACTTTGGTGAAAGTACAGCATCTTCAGACTCGGAACTTGACAATATTTCCAAAATTCGGTCCACCTGTACGTAAATGTACATAAGCGAAACAAAATTGTAAAAATGGAAAATAAATATAATGCTATTTTTCAAGAATTCAATTACAAAAGAACTCAAAACTACTACATAATTAATAATAATAATTTTTTATTTTAAACAAAGAATTTGAACTTCAAAATTGATCTTCATAATGTAGAATGTATAAATTCAAAATTCAAAATCTGCAGAAGATAATAATATTTTGTATTTTATTAAATAATTAATCAAGATTCAAGAGGAAGTAAATAAATTACCTCAGTTGTTGAAACTCCATCAGGAACGGACATCCAAGTAGTTTTTAAGCCAGCATCTGCTCTCTCTTCAGCTTCATCACACCGTTGTCTCCGATCTAGTGTATTGACAGTACTTGAGGAAGATTGGTCCTCAGCAACGAGTTTCTTGATAATTTCCAGACAATTTCGACATTCCACAAACAAATCCGATGAAACACTAATATTTTCCAGAGAGGTGAAATCCGTTTGACTAACTTTATCATCCATTTTAGAGGAGGAGGATTTAACAGAACTTAGACTATTTTGATTAGAATTTGAACTGGAATTATTTATTATGGTAGTTTTAGTTTTGGTGGCCTTCCCCATCTTATCTCCAGCGTATAATGATGAATGATAGGGTGAATTGGTGGTGGATTCATTATCCGAGAAGGACAGGTTACTTCCATAATTGACAAGATGATAGAATTCTGGATTGAATTCAATTACAGGTGGAGTACTCTCACCATCCTCAGCAACATCCCCATCACCATCAACACTAGTTTCACCCAGAGTGAATAAAGTATCTGCGGTCAAATCATTTGAATAGACATTGTTTTCTCCGGTGGAGTGGAAACATTCATTAATTAATAGCCCAGCACCACTTTCACTTTCACCTCGACCTCCCTCAATTCCCATCTCCATTAGTCTCCCTTGCTCATCCCCATCTTGATACTGTTGAACTTGGGATCGGGATCGGGTTTTTGGTTGAGATTGTGTTTTGGTTTGAGTTTGAGTTTGGCTTTGACTTTGACTGTGAGTTTGATATTGGAATTGGGTTTTTAAAGAACGAGATTGAGGAACTTTTGTTTTTGTCACAGGCTTTTTCCTTTTCTCCAAGGAATTATTTGACTCTATCACTGAGAAACTTTTCTGATCACTCTTCTTTGTCTTCTTCTTGTTCCTTTGCTCCATTTTCTCTTGTTCCTCCTCTTCTGCTGCTGCCTCTTGTTCAAGTTGAACAAGTTTGGATTTTATTTTACCACATTTTGACTTGGTCCACGTGCTTGAATCAATTTGAATAGGGGTTTTATTCGTCGTCGTCTGCGTCTCTGGAGACTCCGACTCTTCTATATTAAGAGTCGGACCAAGAGACAGAGATAGAGAATTTCCCTTGGATTTTGTTATCGTCATCCCTTTCCTCATCTCATCTTCTACTCCTTCTCCTTGCGGAAAAAAATGAAGCCGAGATTCTTTTCCAGGGTTTAGATCCGGATTCTGATTGTGGTGACTAAGATGGTCCTTTTTGTGGTGATTCAACCAAAATGACTCTTCATCATCACCACCACCACCACCACGATATTCATCTACTACCAAAGTTTCACAGAGTGATTTTTCCTGTTGTTGTTGTTGATGTTGTGTTTGATTCAAACTTTGACTTTGTTGTTGTTGGAACTCACCCAAAACTTCCCAATCCCATTCATCTTCCCATTTCTCAATTAATATCCCATCCTTCCCATAACCATAACCAGCAGTAGTAGTCGCAGGAGTGGAGGATGAGTCATGGAGAAAACCCGCCATGAGCATCATCACATTCTCACCTTTGGCATTGGCATTGGTTTTTAATGGAACATTCCCATTGGATTTTTTCCTATTGTTACTATTGTTCCTATGATTGGACGTGGAATGGGTGGATGGGGAACATCCATTTGACTCTTGACAGGAGGGGATGAGAGTGGACCGAGAACTGGAGCCAGAATTCATTTCTAGAGGAAGGAAAAGAATATCGGAATCATCCGAGTCTTCCCATAGAATCGTTGAACTCGACGTCTCACCATCTCCATGACCTTCAAAACCATTCTCATTTTCGCCTCCTCCTCCTCCTCCAATAATGTAGCCCGGCATCGGCATCCCCCTAATAATTCTGACATTCCCACAAATCGTCTTGCTCTTTGGGGTCGGTGTGGAAGTGGTAGTCGCCGTCGTCTTCGTTTTAGAAGAGGAAAAAGGTTGAGGAAGTACATTTCTTTTCCCACCACTCTTCACCATCACATTTCTACCATTGGATGAGGAAGGGATTGGAAGACTGGTTGTGGTAAAATTCCGTGGACTCATGATTAATTTGCTCCTTGTGCCACGGGCCCCATAATTATCATCCATTTCTCGAAAGGAGTCAAACGTATTTGATTTATGCATCGACTTTGTGAGTCGTCGACTGTGACTCGTGGAACTTTCCTCCTCTTCGTCATCATCACCATCATTATCATTTTCATTTTCATCAGGATCCGCATGTCGGGCATTCATCGTTTTCCTACCTTTGGTGGAGCCAGGAAGTGAGGAAAGTGGGAGAGCAAGGGGCATGAGACGACTACAGCTCAACACAACTCCGCTACCGTTACCATTGCCACCAATTCCAGGCTTTTCCTGCTCTGCCAATGCCTCACTGGACAAGGTAGAATAGCCCTCATCTGCTTTTGTCCCAGCTCCAGAACTAGAGCCCGTGTTAGCACCTCCATTCACAATACTTTTTCCAGTACCAGTACTCGTTGTAGTTGTATTTGTGGTTGTATTTGTACTTGTATTTGACGGTGACATATGAGAAGGAGTCATAATTGTTATTGGATTGGAATTTGACTTGGCATTCCGGACGATGGACGAGGATGAAGGTGACGTTGATGGAGCTTTGAAACCACCACTGTTATTTACTAGTTTTGTAGGAGTTTTCCCAGGATGCGTTTTACTACTACTACCACTATTATTATTATTATTAGTATTATTGTTTATTGGACTATTTGTATTCTGTTTACTGTTACTAGTAGTTGAAAAATATCTACGTATGGGAAGTCTACTACTATTATTATTATTATTATTACAATTAGTATTTGTATTGGACTCTTGTGGTTGATTTTTTCGATGTGACAGAGGTGGACGAGGGGAAGACATTCGAGGTATTCCAGAACATAGTGAAGAACTTTTGACTTGTGAACTATTATTTTTACAACTACTATTACTACTATTATTATTATTATTACTGGTATTATTACTATTGGAATGGGAGGAAGGAGACTCGGATGAGGATTTAAGCAAAGGTGACAAATTACCTGGACTATGATTTACACTTGTATTACTAGGACTAGTTGCTCTTGTTTGACCATCTGATTTCATACCATGGGTGATTATTAATACTTCATCATTTTCAACATCTCCTTCCGTTTCTTGTTCACTATGTATCGTACTACTGTTGGAACGGGATTTATTTGAATTTCTTATTGGGGACTGTGGATTTTGATTGGAATTAGTTCGACTCAACCTGCTACTGCTCATTCGTGGAATTCGACAATCAATCTTTCGATGTTTTGGACTCTGTGTCATTCCTGACTTTGTAGGATTAGGATTAGGGGACGAAGGAGGAGGAAGAGTAGTTTGATTCAGGGTGGAAACAGGACGAGTCTCCAAACTACAACTACTAGTATTATTATTATTATTATTGCTGCTACTACTATTACTACTGTTGGCAGTAATAAGAGTGTTGGTAATAGTGGAGGACGAAGACATGGATGAAAGAGCTGGATTTATATTTGTAGATCCGCTTGGACGACGAAGACGAGTTGTGGAAGACGCCGAGGAGGATTCCTCTTCTGCACCAGAAATTGATTGACTTTGACACTGACTTTGACTTTGACTTGAAGCATCTTTCTCCACCGTCTCATGTAGTTTCATCTATAGGGGAAAGAAAAAGAAAGGGCGAGTTAATACAACGTCTGATGCAAAGCACAAAATACAAAGTAAGCATGTACGCATGAAATCCTTCTTTTAACAAACTTTCTTTCTTGTAAAAATAATAATTATAAGGCTAAAACACGAGGAAGAATCTCCGAGTCAAGTATATACAGTATATACATTGTACATAAAAATTCCTCTACCATACACCATACATCACAACTCACAACCGGGAATATAATAACGAGTAAAAGGAAAGATGGATGAAAAGTGCACTTTGTACTATACATATGATTTAAGATTTAAGCCAACCCACAACCCACCTCACTCGTGGGTTAGGACTTTGGTACATACAACATACAATATGTACATCCAATTTTAGATAAACTTTTAGAACTGTAGGAGAAAGAAGAAAGAAAGCCCTTGGTGGTTTTTGGTAATCCTCTCAACCCTCTTCATTTTCGATTTCCATTTCTATTTCTCTACGTCTCCTTCTCCTGATTTTCACCACCACCCCAACTAAACTTTATCTTTATATTCTTTATCTAGTGCAGGGGAAAGTGCATGTGAGAAATCAAAATATTTTTACTCTTCTATTATTCTTTATTCAGTTCCCTGTACACTGTATACTGTACACTGTACATTGTACATGTACCAAGAGCGGCTTTTTAGTTTACGTTTTTCCTTTTCCGCCTCGCCTTTCCCTTTTCTGTATGGCAGATGGGAGAGGAGTTGAGAGTCGTGTGAGTGGGTGAGTATAAAGTATAAAGATCAGAGAGAATTGAATGCACTGAAATGCAAAATCTACAATCGTAACTATGAAAAAGGTGAAATATTTCCAAAGATATCATACTTTTCATTTTTTTTACATCATGCGATATGTACACTGTACAGTGTTGAATGTAGAATAAAGAGGACAGAGATTGTATGTGTGTGTCTGTTTGTGTACCTATTTTCATTTCATTTTCATTTTCATGCCCTTACAAATATTCTCATTTCTCTCGAATCAAGAATCTGGAATCTTAAAGTGAAGCACATAACACATGGGTTGAAAGTTGAAAAAAAAAGTTGAAGAGGAAAAAGGGAAAAAAACATTAACTCAAAACTCAACACACACGAGTCAATGCAATGTGAAATGTGTACATCTGTGTTCTATGTATTACGTATTATGTATGTATATTTCCTATTTCCGTACACATACATCATCGTTGATATTAACCATAAAATTTTAAAGTTTATCTTTAACTCCAGCCCTCGTCGTCGGTCGGTCGGTCTCTTTCTTATCAATGCAACTGTAAAATTTAAACTCTCTCTTGCATCATTTTCATATTCTGTGCTCTGTGCTCCACCACAGTATAATATTATATGAATACAGGTTGATATCTTTGTCATGGAATGGATAAAAGTTTCAAATCTGCCAAATCTCATAACTTTGATGTTTCCACTTTCAACCGTGTCCATATATTGTATATTGTATGGATAACTTACAACTCTTTTCATGTGTATGAAAATTCATATCATCAAATACAAGATCCAAGATATAAAAGTAAAATGTAAAGTGTAAAACATCTACATTGTACATTGAACATTGAACATGCAATAGTAAGTTATACCTTTTGCCTCTACTTCCTTTGTTGTGATTTGTGAATCAGATGGATTCTTTCTTCTTTCCTTATATTTTGTATACTCTCTTTACCTTGCTTTTTTTACATTTCATTTGTTTGTCAGACTCAGTTATCAGTGCAGTGTACAATGTACAGTGTACACAAAAGTAAAGAAACATCTAAATCTAAACCTAAACTTTGGTAAATACATTGTGTTGTTGTTGTGTGTTGGGAGTTTGGAGATGAAAGAGACGAAGTGGGGCTTTCTCTCTCTACTATTTACTATTTACAAATCAAGCCATCGTCGTCGCATGTGACAAGTCACAAGTCACAAGAACCCTTTTTTTTCTCCCTCGCTGTACTCAATACTCGGTACTCGGATCTCTGTGACTGTCGTCGCTCATGCTGGTTGCTGGTCATGATGTATGTTGTATGTAGTATGTGATATGTATTTGTGTAACGTTTCACATTTCTTGGAAAAATGTACATATTTATGTTCTGTCCAGCTTTTAACGGTATTGTCCATTTCGTCCATTGTCCATTGTCCATTCTTCACAATGACCATGATAATGCAACCGAATTGTATTGTACTTTGTATTGTCACCTACATGAATCCGACACGATACATGATACACGATGGACAAGTCATGTACAAAATACAAAATGTATCTAGTACCTAGTGTCTAGTATGTAGTATGTACAATGTGACTACAGCACTTCAATCCTATCTCACTCTTTACTCTTTACTATTACAAGCGGAACAAGCTGATACAATATCCACTGCTGAATACATAAGGAAAATAATATCTTGTTTAGAATTTAGAATTGAAGCTGACTCTGAACTCTGAATGGAAATGTACCCACAATTTACAATATGAAATGGAAATTTTCTGTTCTTTGCTTTCTTCCTCTTTTTCTTTGTCAATAGTATTTCATGTCCAGATTTCAAATACAGAATACAAGAGACATTTTTATATTTTATAAATTGTAAATTGCCAGGGAAAGTAAAAAAAGGTACAATAATAATATACAATATACAGTTTATTGTGAAAAGTCCAAAGTCTAAAGTGTGGAAAGAGTTGAGATGTCTGGAGGACAATAAATAATACATGTGTGTAGTGTGTAAGTAAGTAAGAAAGTATGCTCACCAGAGTTGGTATAATCATGGTGGCCATGGCTTTGTTGTGATTTTCCAAGTCGATTACCCGCTGTTGTAATCTTTCAACTTCAGACTTCATCATGGTTTGAATTTGAACGGCGTGGGATATTTGTAGAGTTAAGTCCGACACACACCGCTCATACTCACTCTTCTCAGTCACTTTCCAGCTTTGTAAATTCCCAGCAATTTCCTCAATAGCGGCCAGTCGGTCTTTTAGTGGACTGAGGAGAACTCGGACATTCCCCGTGGCGGGAGTTGACTCCATATTCTCTACCTTTTGGTTTTGGTTCTGATTCTGATTATAGTTTTGATGATCCTTTTGTAGTTGTAGTTGTTTTTGTATTTGTATTTGATGAGGAGTCATTTGGTGAGTTGAGATGGATGGTGGACGGGTTGTTGGAGGGAGTTTGAGTTGTGGTGAAAGCGGCTGCTGTTGTTGTTGTTGTGGTTGTTGCTGAGATGGCTCACGACCGGAAACAGCACTGTTGTTATTATTACTCGAGTTATTATTATTCCGTAGGACGAGACGACCAACCTGTTCCTCGTCTTGCTCCCGATGATGATGGTCCTCCTCCTGCTGGTGCGGATGCTTGTGCTTCTGCTGTTGTAATAATAATCCACCACCACTTTTCTTCGACTTATGAGCCACTTCCAACTCCTGTAAAAACAAAGAGAAAGAACAAGGATATAGAAAAAAAATGTACATTAACTTGGGTTGTTTTTTTAAATCTCAAAGGACACACACAAGCACATTACGTATATAATATGCTGTACACTGTACGCTGTACAACATACATCTTTCAAGTCTCTAGTTAAATTTTAAATATGCACATACTCGCACACGGAAAATACAATGAGCAAGATACAAAGTAAACTTGCATGTAAATTATAGATACGGCGGGGAGTTAAGTCAACTTGTCAAGTGCAAGAGAGAAGCGTACGGTTTTTTCTGTTTTTCTCTCTCTTTCTTTATTTCTTTTTGTGTAGTTTTACATGTACACACGGATACAAAATATGTATTATGTATTATGCATCCATAAATATGCCATGCTTGAATTTTTACTTGGACTTTGTCTGGGTTCTACATTGTACGTTGCACATGTAATCCTAGACTATGCTGAGACGGCGGAAAAAACTCCTTAAAATATCATGATGAGTAAGTATATTTTCTTTAGATAACTCACAAAAAAATGAACTAGGGTTTTATACGGCCCATTTGCTCGCATTTACAGTGGCAGTGGCAGTTGTAGTTGGTTGAAACAAAGAAAATGTATTTCTATATTATACACATTTTACACGGATACATATAATATTGTACTTCATGTAGGAAGTTATTGGAAGTTGGAAAAAGTGCATGTACACAATACAAAACTATACAAAAGGAGGCAGTTTTAAGCAGCATTTCCCTTTTTGTTTCATCTAGAGTCTAGAGTCTAGAGGAACAACAAACTTTATGGTAGGAAAACAATAAAATCCATGTCCAACTCATTCCTTAAAAATTATTAGCAAAACTAAAACTAGGAAAAGTCAAACACCTTCAAGAGTAATAAAATGGTAAAATAAAAGATACAATAATTAATGGAACAATGAGTACCGAGTACAGTGAACATGTTTTACGTAAACTGGGGTGTATTTACAATCTACAATATATTTTATGTTTTGTGCTATTAGACGGAAGACGGAACATTTGAAAAAGCCCTAGTCCTTTTGGTTCCCATAGTAAAGTATACTTTGTTGGGGGTTTGTGTATGTAAATGTGGGTGAGTGTAGAGTGCAGAGTACAAAATGTTAAATGCATAGTAGTGCAGTAATAATAACAGTGTACGGTGTGTACACTGAAAATTCTAGTAGTGTTGAGTCCAACTCCAAGTGCCAAGAAAAATAGCAAAATCATGATGGGACTCTGTCTCTCTCTCACACATATACACTGAAAAATACTGTAGGTTGTAGATTGTAGACTGTGGATTGTGGATGTTGCATCAACGTTTTCCATTTCCATAGCTTCAGCCTTCCAACTTCCAACCTCAATGTTTATTCAAGCAACTCTTGTTTTTTACTCCTACAAATATCTTTCTCCTTCTTCTTTTCTCTTCCTCTTTGTACATTGTACATTTTCCTAGAAGAGAAAAGCTAGAGGGAAAAAATTCTACATTTTTTCTTGTCCTTTATTAAAAGAGTTGCGGTACGCACATTACACAGTTCTACGCCTCATGTGCATGTACCGTACATTGTAGCTACAAGCTACATATTGCATGCAAGATGAATAAAACACGGAGGACGAATAAAACGCCGACAGATATTAGAAATAGTTGGGTGACTTTGGCGTTGGCCTACAGTGCATAATGGGATGGAAGGACTCAAATCCATGAGGGTCCAGTGTGCATAATACATAATAACTAAATGAAGAATTTATTCAATTCTTTATTCACTCTCAACTCTGAGCTTCTCATCTCTCTCTCTCTCTCGTGCTCTCTCAGTCTCCACAATCTACAGTTCTCTTCAATTTTCCAGATTCCAGATTCTAGAATCCAGGATCCAGAATCAAGGTTCGGAGATTGGAATTCAAGTGGATCGTCCTCTACATTCAATATTCAACATCCTTACTACGTGCTCCTCATATATATGTACATGCACATATTGGATTTGATGCAGATTCTATTCTATAGCAAGAGGACGACTCACTTCTATTCTATTCTCTTGAAGCTCTTCCCTTGTCTTGTCCTTTTGTCCTTCTTGATGGGAACTTTGAGTTCAAAATCTAACCAAATTTCTGGAGAAGCATTATAATCGTAATTGTATTATCAGATGGAATGCCGTACTTGAATATCTTTCCTACTTCTCTAATATACTTGTATGAATAATACATTAAGAATTCTCTATTCACCATTGTCTATTTTCTATTCTCTATTATAAACTCTATACACTCTGCACTCTGCATACTCTACATTCTACATTCTACACATGCTTAATTTCCGTACCCTGTAGCAAATATCAAATATGCTTCATTTTGATTTACTTGGTCCTTGGTTCTTGCCACTAAACTATCTAAAGTTCCAGAAACGAGCAGAGAGCAGAAACTCTTTTAAGAGGCACTTGATGCTTGATACTTGACACAATGGGAATGAGGATGAAAATCATGCATACTGTAGTCAGTGTAAAGAGACTCGAGAGAATAATGCTTTCAATTCCTTCATTGTGTATTGTATATTTTGTGTATCCTACATTATACATTATGCAATATACTTTAATACTTTATACAGGGTACACATTCTCGGATCTTCAGCTTCAGCGTTTGACTTGTGACTTGTGAACACATGACATGATATGATATGACATGAAACCACATAAACTGTAGACTGTAGACTAGATGTAGACATAGCATGAATAATATATTACGTGGATCATAGATACAAAGATAGATAAATATAGATGACTGTAGACTGTAGGAACTGTACACTGTACATTGTACATTGTACACTGTAATATTTAATAGCTGAGCTTTGACTGACGACAGACTTCCGTCTTCCGTCACACACACATATTTCATATTTTGTTCCATGTACATTGTCCATGTATATTCTGTAGATGGGATGACTTTAGCTAAAGTGCAAAATGTGAGTAGTGTGTCTATTGTCTATTGTATATTGCTTCTACAGATACTCCTGCGCCACCACAAAATACACAAGAATGTGATTTGATATTTGACGACTGGAGGCTGGAGAATTGTGGAGACTGAAAGAAAATGATAAAGACGTGAAGTTATGCGGATATTTTTGTTCAGAGTTCAGATTCGGGGACTGGAAACTGGAATGAGGATTTCCCTGTCGCCACACACAGCACACAACTTTTGACCAAGATATCAGACGATTCTATTGTATTGTGCATTGTTATGTGAATGGAGTATTGGAGTATGGAGTATGGATATCGATAGAAATATGCAAGATCGACAATCGTCTCCAAAATCTCAGAATCTCAGAGTCTCAGAATCTCAGGATGCTGGAATTCGGAATAATATTTGTACACAGTACAACCTGCAGTGGGAATCCAAACAAAAAGAATATTGAGAAGAAAGAAGGAGAGAGCTCACAAATTTATGAGTTACGAGTTACAAATTCAAAAGAACTCATACCATAAAAAAAAGCCACAGTCCACAGTCCGCAGTTCATTTTCCATTTCCCTCAACTTTCCAACTTGTAACCATCGTCATTCCTCTGCATCGTCATCAACATCAAAGTTCAAACATGAGGATTGACGTGATCCCAACTTCCAATATTTGAATACTTTTGTTCACGAGGCAAATTTTGATCCGTAGTTTTGCAAACATGGGGAATGGAAAGATTTCCCTCATAAAAAACTTGTCTCGTTCCGGCCGGCTTCGTCGTACTAAATTTATATATATGTACGATGTACGAGTCAGTCAAATACATGAAATACGCATGTGGATGTGCAGTGTACATTGTGCATGTAGTTATTTAGTATACGCAGACAGCAAACAGCAGAGAGGCACATAGATTGATAAATATCTATAGATACATTTAATAACCAGGAACCAGGTTTATGTGTGCCCAATTTTATTTGTGTGTATTAAAAGGATGAGAGAAACTGGAAGTGAACAATTTATGTACATTTGAATTGAAATCCACATGTGTGTTAAGTGTCCAATGTACACTATTCACTATTCACTGCTGTGTATGTACAATGTACAATGTACGTGTAGGAAAAGCTATCTTGTTTGCAACCCAACATGAACAAAGTTTGGATTCATTGGTAACCACAAGAATAACTAAACTAGGAACTATAACATAGAAAGTGTACAACAATGAGTGTGGAGTTTTCATCATTTTGATTTGATTGCTCTCCACTCTCAACTATGTTGAATACTTGTAGTATCTACTGTGTACATTTGAGGAATGAGGAACGAGAATCGAGGACGACGGAAGGAAGTGGAGCGGTCTCTCCCTTGCAAATAAAAGCAAACACAAGCTCAACGTGCTAATTTTCTGATTTAATTAACTCGTCGTCGTTGTCAGCATCATCATCATCTTGGTCGTCGTCAATGGAACTAACTTTAGGACTATCAAGAGGATTAAAGGGATAAAATTCTGTACGGGGTATTTGTATTTTCCAAAGGATACGTGTGCATATGAATGCTTTGGGAATTTTGACTTTGCCTCCGACTTCAGCTTTGACTTCGACTTTGACTTTTCTCATCAAAATTCAGAATGTATACAAGAAATAATGGTCTCTTCTTTCCTCATCCCGCCTCCTCTTTTTCAATTGGAAACTTGAACGATCTTTGGTAAAACCAGGAAAAAGCCGCAGAAACTTACAACAAAATGGTATATTGAGGAATATTGGTAGATTTAAAATGGTATAGGAAGTAGAAAGTGCTTACATACGATATACGATATACAATCCGTCATAGGAAATCAACTTTACACATCACAAATATAAATACATGGCATAACACAGGGCTTTTACTTAAATACCTTTTAAAGAGGAAAATATTGCCCAATTTGTGTGTACACTGAACAATGTACAATGTACATAGTTTATAGCTGTTTTTATACATAGATTAGGTTTTTGTTTGTCAAGATGAGGGGGAAAACACTCCTCTTTTGCGGTAGTATATAAACTTGATGTTGGATGTTGATGCTCAATTTCCAACTCCAAATTCAAACTCCAACTCCAACTCGAACATTCAACAAACTGGAAACTGGGGAAGACGGAAGAGGAAATTTCAAAACAAAACTTTAATTTCTATCTCCACTGCCGCATGTGTGTGTGTGTGTGTACCTGCGAGTATGAAAACTTTGTTATTTCAATGCAATTCACATACGCACATTATGTGTGCATGTAAAAGACTATAATGCAACTTGTAACTTGTACCTTGTACAAATTTTAATGAGACTGGAAACTATAAACTGTACAAATGCACCTGTCAATCGCCAATCTATGTACTATGTATGTATAATGTACAATATGCTGAAAACTCAAAGCTCAAAGCTCAAAACTGTCGGTTGGAAGTTGGAGCTACTCCGTATCCTTTTACTTTACTTTATTATTGACAAAGTAACTAACAAGCAAGTATAGCAAGTATTTTATGGAACAAAAGTAAGTAGCAACTTTCTCCCCAACTTATTTGCTTGTTAGTCACTTAAAATTACTGTCAACACCATCAAATGTACGCTCTTGTACATGTACGTTATGCACTGATTTAACCTGTAGACTCTTGATTTTTCTCCCCTTTCAAATTTCAAATGTATAGTTTGAACACTGTTGCTCTCCTTTAGTTTAGAAATTCTAGACTCTAGACTCCAGACTCAAAACTCAAAACCAACCCCCCAAATTACAATGTACAGTCTAAAGTCGACAACACAAAATATAAAAGCAAATTCTCCTCAATGAACAACAAAAAACAAAAACCTCAAACTGTTGTCAGAAAAAAATGCAACTAACAAGTCAAAAGAACACATACAAAATGAGCAACAGTTTCGACATCGAGTTTCGAGCCTCGACAAATGAGGCAACTCGGTTCAAAAGTTCAAACTCAGAAAATAGACAGTTTCAGGTACACACAAAAACACACAAGCACACACAGAGTAAACTGATGAGGTAGTTTTTTAAGCAAAATACTTGAAACTTGAAATCCAACAAAGATTCTTTACAAACTCCAAACTTTAGGCTTCAGACTCTGGAGAACGAAAAGTCCTTCCGCCGCTTCCACCTCCTATGTTTTTGTATTTTCTTTCTAGTTTTAGAAGCTAGAAACTAGAAACTGGAAACCCTTTGATATTTCCTACATTTGACATTACTTTGGAAAGTGAAAAGACATGAAATAAATTCCTGCAGTTGTTTTGAAACGATATAAAAAAAAGAGAGAGAAAATAGTGAGCGGGTAGTAACAAAAGAAGATTCCCATAATTTTTTGCTAAATGTACAAATGAAATAAGACTACACTGAACAAATAGGAAATAGCAAATAGAAAACAGTCAGAAACTGATTGTTCCACTCACAACTTACAACTTACATACAACTCCAAGCTCAAAGCCAACCAGTCCCCGCCCGCTACATCCATTAAGTTTACGTTTGTATATTTACACTTTAACTTGTAGCTTGTAATCGGCTTGGGTCAGGTTCAAGTTCAACGTTCAACTTTCGACTTTCAACTTTCAAGTCTACAGATGCAATCTACAATCTACAGATGTGTGCACCTCAACTTTTGGCTCTCGCTTCACTTTTTATCCAATCCTCTTTCTCTTTCTCTTCTTGGTCTTTTCTTCTGCACTAATCGACGTTACTTATGTCTCATGTAAAAGTAGCAAAAGAGGAAGAGGATGGAGAGGAAAAGACAAAAAAGCTATAGTGGATGAAATGAGTAGAATTCGTTTTGACGTTGGCTTTGCCTTTGAATTCTTTACCACACATTTTATTTTATAGCCTTTGCGGTTTCTCTGTTCTCTACCTCCTCTTCTTCCGCCTCTTCTGCTCTGTCTTTTTTGTTTGCTTCTCTCTCTCCTGGAGTAAAAACCAAAGGAGGAAAAAGACCAAGACATAAAGAAGAGGAATTCGGATTTTCAAAGCTGCTCTTCATCCTCAATCTCAATACTTGTCTTCATCCTCATCCTTTTATCCCGCTTTTATTTTATACTCCATACTCTATACTCTTTTACTTTACTTTACTTTCCTCCACTTCTTCTTTGGTCCCTCAACCATTTACGATTCCACTGTTTCCACAATCATGTGCTGTACGCTGTACTACGAAGAGGAAGAATGTGTATAAGTTATAAGTATTCTTGTGCAACATGTACCAATGTACCAATGTACTTACATACTTCAACTTTGTTCTTTTCCGAGTATTTCATCTCCATCTCCATCGTCATCTTCATCTTCATCTTGATCCCTCCTTCCTCTTTTCTCTTTCATCTTTCAATGGAAGGAAAAAGAGGAGAAAGAACATACATGAAGAAGAACAAGAAGAAATTGATGAAGGTGTAATAAAGCATGTGGAACAAAAAAACATCAAGTTGTTTGGTCGACTATAAAAATTAGATGCAATATATTACAAAAATCTCATCATTTTATATTGACAGTAGTTGAGACTTGATGTTTGATGTTTGTGTGCTCATAAATTCATTCCATTTCCATTTCCATTTCCCTTATTCAAAATACAAAATACATATTCGAATTGGAGTCTTGCGAGTTGAGAGCATCCGGTGGCATCTCAAATAAATAAAATCAAATCTCTCTATTTACTATTTACGCACTAAACACTAAACATTAAACACTGAGACTAAATGCGTGCGAGCCTATTAAAACAGTCAAACGTTCCCATTCATTGTGAAAGGCGGAAGTGGACTGAAAACTGAAACAGAGGGATTTCTACTTACGAAATCCTCACTACAGTCCAAAGTTATCCATTGAACACTCAACCTCTAGACTCTAGACAGAATGGTTAAGTACGCTGCATCATGCATCATGTGTGTGCAGTGTGCAGTTCTGACTGGATTCGTTGTACTTTGGAGGAAATGATTAGGAAGAACCAAAAAGAGTGTAAGTATATTATGTACAATGTACATTGTAGACAAACGGAACATGGACCATGGATATTGCACAGAAGCATGAGCTTGTTGGACGCTCAATGTTGGCTACTCGTTACTCGTTACTCCTTTGGTCGAGTAATTTTCGGTAATGTGGACAGCACTATTGTATAATGCGTATGAATGTGACGAAATTCTTTTGTCTATCTCACTCATGCGTGTGTGTGTGTGTTTGTATTTTTACTTGTGTTTGAACGCAAAGGATTTTCACGAGATGGAAAATGGATGATAATGATAAAGCTCCATTTGGTTTCAATAGCGGTTTCTGGTCAGACATTACATTGGCATTACAACTGTAGAGAAAATGGAACTGTTTGACCGGAGACTAACGGAAACCTAACCAAACCAAACCAAACCGAATCTAACCAATGATGGCTGTAAATCACTACATCTCCCTGTTCCCTGTTCTCTGTTCCAAGTTCCAAACCAAATCCAGAACCAGAACCAGAACCAGAACCAGAATGAGGCAATGTAATGGAACGTAAGAGGATCCAAAGTGCGTATAAGTGTATGAGTTTAAAAGAAAATTCATAGCATCCAGTCTGTACACTGTTCACTGTGTACTTTCAAGTCAAGCCAAGTCGAGTCGAACAAGGGACAACAGTAGAGACAAACAGTAGTACATTGCACAATTCTAGACTGTAGACTGTAGAAAATAGAATAGACAGTAGACAGAACAACGATAATAGGGAGTAATAACATAAAGTTGAATGCCAAACTGAGCCAAGGAAAAACCAAAACCGAACTAAAAGACGAGAACGGGAAAGGGAAGTATGAAATGAAATGAAACGGGATAAGAAGTGGAAGTATATCCAATATTATATTATGTATGTACGCTCAACCTCTACCTCATCGACAATTTATAACCTAGTACATAGAATTATACGCACATCCACATCCACACATGCACTTTCCCTTTTCGTTTTTAGCTATATGAACCGGGAAAGAAGCTAAAAAAAAAGAAGAAAGGATGGACAGGAAGAAGAGTGCAAACTGCATGCAATCTCTTCCATCTTCTTGTTCCTCTTTCCTCCTTTTCTATTTTTCTAAACCATCTATATATTAGTATCATACAGCCACATTAACATTACCATTGCAAGGGTAAAGAGTAAAGAAGAACAAGAAGAAGAAGGGACATGTTTTTCTTCTGGCTCCTCATCTTTGCAATGTCTCGATCCTCGAGTCTCGAGTCTATGGATGTTCTGTAGACTGCAGACTGCAGACCGACGACGGACCGTCTACCGTCTACACTGCACAGACACTAGACACAGAGAACAGACAAAAACTACCCAAAGTTCCATCTATTCCTCTCTTCCCGTTGATCGGAAGCTATTCTCGAAAAAATATCTTTAAGACGGAAAAACTAAAACCGAAACCGAAAACGAGAAAAAGAAACCCCAGAACCCAGAACCCTCAGCAGCAGCAGCATCAGTCAGTTCGTCCCCTCCTTGGCGCCAACAGAACACTCAGTCACTCACTCTTTCACTCTTTCACTCAGATATCTATATATTCATTCCTCTTGTTCCTCTTTTCCCATATTACATCCATCCATCCCTCCATTGAATCTAAATCCAAATCCAAAGTCTTGGGGAATTTCCTAAAAAGTTACTCAAATCATCATGTGCCGCCGAAAAACAGTGAACACGAGTGAAAGAGCCGACAGACAAACACACATTACCCCTTACTCGCTCCCCGTCTCCTTCACCATCCTCATCCATATGCATCTACAATAAGAGGATGTGCGCGGGGTGTGTGCCAGGATTGAAAGAGTAAAAGAAAAAGTAAAAAAAAAGCCTCAAATTGTAAGTTGTAACTTGTAAGTATGCTACATCAATCTATCTATCTATCTCTATCCATTCTTCAGTATTTCCTCCTGACAATGTACAATGTACAATCTTCCAGACCAAACGAGGCCGTGTGCTGTATGCTGTAACATCTACTTTATACTTTGTACTTTGTCTATAGCCACTCTAGTAGTTGCACTAATACTAATAATAATAATGGTAGTCATAACCTTCTCTCCGATCTGGCAACAAATGTCAGAGGAAAAAGGCTCTTGGCTCATGGTTCATGGTGCAAAATAAATTACGGTATTTCCCAAATAGCTCCACATTTACAATCTACAATCTACAGTCGACGATCTACAATCTAAAGTCCATATCAACCGTTTGTGACTTGTGACTATACCTGCGAAACAAAATGTACAATAAAGACAATTGTACAAATAAATGAGCTGTAACTCTCCTTTTACTTTTCTGTAGTCTTACATTCCTGTTATGTGCTTCTCTGTTTCTATTGCTTTCGGCTTATTATCCTACAATCTACAATCAGTGTGAAGAGCTACATTTAAATGTCTACAACTTTTTTCTTCATCTTCATCATGAAAATTATGTCATTTCCATTGATAAACAGAAGTAGGAAAAAAGCAGAAAAAAAGTCCATTTTGTAGAGAAAAACGTGGAAGAGAGTAAATTGAGAAAGTAAAAAAAATCATTTGTTTGTTTGCTGTTTACTCGGATAAAAAATAAAGCTCTTTTCATATACTTATGTAGTTTCATTTATATAGTTAGAATTTACAAGAACTGGAATGTTAAATCTGGAATGTACATAATATATAGGAAAAAGCAGACAAACAGCAAACAGCTGAGTTAACTTGAAATAGCAAGAAATTCTGGATGCTGGAGATTTGAAAAACAAATTCAATCCAACTTTGTACTCATCATAATGGACTTCATCTAGAATCTAGAATCTATTTATGCAAACTGGAAAAAAGACAAGAACCGACAGACGAAAAGTGCTGTATGTTGTATGTACAATGTACATTGAAACTAGTAAACATACTAGTTATTTTTATGAGGCAGAATGTATATATTATTCTCTCTTTTCTACAATTCTCCATTCTCCATAGATATCTTATCCATCTTTATCTCTGTGTCTGTTTTGTATCTGTCTTTGTGGGAGCTACAGACTGTGGACTCTGTAATGTAGAATGCTTCGTAGAAAGAAAGCATATGCAAAAGTATGCAATGGGAGATTTTATTATTACTTTTTACGGACGAAACAATCTCTCTTGTAATTTTAGGAAAATAATACAGTGGCTTTCAAATGAATCTCTTTTCCCCTTTTCTTCATCCCTTTACTTTCTCAAAAGCTGATCCTGAATGGTGCATGCTAGATTCGACATTCGACATTCTACATTCTGCATTTTAGATTTCAGATTCCTCATGATCAGTCTTCTAGCATGAAATTGTATTCAATGAGAAAATTTGAAAAAAAGGGAATATTTTCCCTCATTCTGTCGTTTCAGCTCCAGTTCCAGTTCAGTTTCCAAGATCCAGTTTCAAAATGTAAATTCCACATCGTCCTCTTTTGTTACACCAATTTTATGGTTTCTACATCTTTTATCTTTACTTTACTTGGGGAAACTGGAACATCATGACTGTTGTTTTTATTAATACAGACATGTGAAAACATGAAAAAGATCAACTGTTCCATTTTCTATCCAGAATCCAGAGAGTATCAAACTGTGACGTGACATGACAGATCAAGACAAGGCATGGCCAGGGTTCTTTTGCATTCAACTTCAACATATTTATTACTTATTACGCATTACACATGACGTGGACTTTCACACCTCAAACCTCAACTCTTAACTCTCAACAGTAAACGAATGGGGGAAAATTAACATTTCTCAAAAAGGGTCGAGAGTCTAAAATGTTGAAAGGGGGAAGATGTTTTTAAAAGGTGAGGAAAAGTAGTGGAATTTAGTCTGATTCAGATATTAAAGGGTGAATACAAAACACACACATGAATGGCCTAGTTTCTATTATATTTCTAGTTGTCAGTTGTGAGGGAATCCATCAAAAATAAAAAAAATCTAGTCAAAAAAGTAACTGATTGCTTGACTTATTACACATTAGAATTATCACACCAAAAGTATGTTTTACATTTCAGTCGTATACTGTGTACAATGTACACTGTACATTGTACATAATGCATGTTACCACAGAAGACAACAGACAACACTAAATAACAAGAGTAGCTCGACAGTGTTGGAAGTTGGATGGATAATGAGACGAAAAAAAGGAATTAAAGAGGGAGAAAAAAACTGAGTCATAATTCAAGCTTGAGTGGCACTACACAATAAAATGTATAGTATAATAATAAAGTTTACAAAAAATCTGTGCCTTGTTCACAAAAATTCCATTTTCTATGTTTAGTATTTTATATAAAATGTAAAGGATTTTTCATGAATTCTTCATCAAAGAAACAGAGAGAGAGAGACAGACACGTACTCAGACACCCTCCACCCATGTTTCGTTTGTAAATATCTATACAGGATCAAATGTAAGCAGCTATAAAAAGAGTACATTTTTATCACTGGGTTGTGTAATATTGTAAACGAAACCAACCAACAGCAACAACAACAACAATCAAAACCCCTTTCATCATACAATTGTGTTTCTTCCTTCATTCAGTTTTTCAGTATTACTAGTAACTAGAAACACATTTTGTATTATGGGTGTAAAAAACTATTCTCTTCAGTTCCAGATCCAGCTCCAGTCTTGTGTTCTCTTCTCATTTACTCCAAATTTCAAATTCCGCTCCATATTCCATATTCTAATATGATAAAAGATGAAATGTTGAAACAGAATAAAAAGGCAGGATACAATACACAATGTTCTTGTAATGTGTTGAATGTTAGAGCACAAAATTCGATTATCTGTACGCACAAACACGCACACGAACAAACTACACACAAAACACGAAACACCAACACCCTTTTTTTAAAGCAATGCTTCATGATGTTCAAGTTGAATAACAAAGTATTCAGAATTCAGAACATTTGAGAAAAACTGGATGCCTCCTGCTTTAATTTATGCAAATATTTATATTTTTATATTATGACATAAAAAATACAAAATACTACCCTTGGCAATACAATAATAATACCAATGCATCTAAAAGATGGTACTCCACCTTGATTTTCTCTAAATACCTATCACTTGCACTTTCCACTGTCGACAGTCCACTCTCCAGGGTTAACCACATTTAGAACTTTGAGTTTAGGAGCCCAAAACGTCTCGTTGTGCGTTATTATTGTTTTTCTTCAAGAATTTGTTAAAAAAATCACTTTATTTAGCTTTTTAGATACATTTTATTCAAACTGAAAGCTGTGTTATGAATAAGATTGAAAGTAAGAAACTGCATTTTATGTGAATTTTACAACATGCATTATTATAAACTATGTTCATATAGTTATCGATTGTTGCGTGATGTGTATATGCTGCATATTATTATTATTATTATTGAGGGTTCCCCCATTCAAGGAAGAGAAAAAACAAACATCACCCAATCTAATTTCAATATCCTCATTTGAATTCCTTGACAGAATTGTTTCAGCATACCCCCATTCTCATGAAATATTTTTTGAGATGGCAAACATATGTATGACTTATTATTATTCGGGATGATTATTTTATACTGGGCTTTGTATTGAAATGAGAGTTGTAGTAATGAATACAAACCACAAGAAGGAAGTCCTTATGAACAGGGAGCACCGTCAATAGTAAATGGATCACCAATCATTGGTATTTTTATACTCTGGAAAATACTTGGATACAAAAGTACATTCTATTACGTTCCTTTTGTTCTTTTGAATGTAGTTTCAGAAGAACAACAACAATAATAATTATGTATTGTAATAATAATTGTTGCATTTAAACTAGTTCAAACCAAAGGAATCGTTTTGAGATTTGAGCTTTGAGTTTCTAGATTTTCAGAGTGGAACGATGAGTGACTGGTGAGGTGCACAGTGTACGGTATACAGTGTACAGAAATTTAGAGGCGTGTGCAGGAATTCTGATTATCTATTATAAAATAAATTATAATAATTCCTGCAGCAAGAAAAGTACAAGTCAAAGTTTTCAACATTAAATCTATCTAGTTTTGTACAATAACTAGGGCTATTCAATCCTCATCCTTTCAAACTACCCTGTAAAATGTAATTAAAATACAACTCAAGTTAGCTTACTAGATATTAAACATTAGTCATTTTTAGATTCCCATTCTATTTTTATTTTTGAACCTTGAGAAAAATTTACAGTAAGTTTTCCAACCAAATGAAAATCTTTCAGAAAGAACCCGTGAACGCCGTTTTCTGTCTATATACTTTTCATATTTGAGAGGATTGAATAGCCCTAGAAAAAGTGAAACATTATAACTGGTGTAGACAGGACTCCCCAGTAGTTTGGACTTTACTACCACGATAAGCTCCTCATGTCATCATCAAGGAGCAAAAGGCAGTCATAGTTGAACACTCCACACTCAACACTCACTGCCTGGAATAAAAACCCTAATGAAATTAGATATCCACTTCTCCTGCTTATTACACACAGCAGATACGAGATACCAGATACACACAAAATGCAATGGTGTATATTGTACATGTGTATTGTATGGGCTTGTAGATTGTAGTGAGTATAAATGCCTAAAAAACTACATGACAGACTTCCTTTGTCCTCCACATACACACACAAAATGCAGAAGAAAGGAAATAAGAAACATCAAGAAAAATAGTCTCTTCATTTTCCCTCACACGCAATCCAATGTCTTTACTCGCTCATTTTCTTTGGAATTCGGAACTGACGTGGAAAAAAAGAGCTAGAACAATGCACAAGACAGCATTGTACACTGAACACAGTCTACAATGTACAATGTTCATGTTCATTCCAGCCAAGCCAAGGTACACACTGAAGGAGCCGTCAGAAACACACGGATTAAATTCCAGTATACTGCTACCTGGTCTCTCTGTCTATCTCAATCCTCGTTGTGTACATGTGTCTATGTGAGCCTGAAAGTGTGTAGTGTGCGTATGAAATGAAAATACAAACTACAAAATACAGAGTAATTCAACCATGATGTACATGAACAACTGTTTTTATGTACACTTTGAAACTCAACTTTTCACATATACATATAATCAAAAACTCCAACCTAAATCTAAATCTAAATCCAAATCCAAAGCCAAACTTTACAAGATAAGAAGATTTTATACTGTATTCTGTGTACTTTGTTTGTATTATTATTTTCTGGATTGTTCATGTCTCCTGTCTCATGCGTTGTGTGAATTTTGTTGACTTTTCATGTACAAGGTACAATGTACGTTGTAAAATCTGTATCTCTCCTCTGTACTCCGTAGTGCATACTCCACATATTTAATTCCCTTTCTCATGGGTATAAAAACATGTGTTCACACTCAGCACACACGCATGTTCCATACACCATAAACTCAACTTTCAATAGTGAGGATTTAGAGTTGAAATCAAAATTCATCGTGTGTGTAGTATGCTTAAAAATATCATCCCATTTCACATTGTACAAGTACCGATAC